>JAPMUY010001576.1:0-2500 GCA_026901105.3 Galaxias olidus | reverse complement strand
GCCTGTGTGTGTGTGTGTCTGTGTGTGCGTGTCTGTTTTGGGGAGTGTATGCTTGGCATAATAGTTTAAGAGCAGGACTAGACAGGAGCTGTGGCTTTGGGAGTCTGCTAATAGATGTATAATATATATCCACACCCCATCTCAAGTTGAGCTTAACCCTGAGCTTCACACAGCAGCCCCCCGTGGAGTTGATTATTCGCACATATAGGATCCAGAGACACAGGGAAAAAACCCAGGAGGATCCATATGGTTTGAGGAGTGTTTGATCCCAGGGAAAGGAAAGCAGCCTGGGCTCATCTGCATGTGTGTCTCTCCATCACTAGTCATCACTAGTCAGGAAGCCATCCCCCCTCCCTTGGCCCGGTGGGGCTTCATGGCGGCGGCCGCAGTGTGCTATCCGGTGCCTGTGTGACACGCGGCCACGGAGGAGGTTGTGACATTTCTATTTGTGGCGCCTGCCCACCCAATGTCAGAGTGTCACTCCGGGTGATTTCTGACTGACGCGGCTCTCGGGCTGTAAACAACGCCCCCCCCCTCCGGGCCAGTGTGCGTCCGCCGCTATCGATCGGCCGCTCTCATTGGCCGCCTGCCAATTCGCTGGATCTCTTAGCGCCATGGAAACCACCAGTGTGTGCTTTTCATGCTCAAAGGTTTAATTGTAAATCGCGCTCTTGCCAAGCGGTCCTGCACAATTTTGGTTCTTAACAGAGAGAGTTCTATGGTTTTTGAAGAAAATGCTAGAAGTTGGTTTCGTTTTTTATGTGTGGGGATATGTTCGTTTTATGGCTGCTTTAAACTCACAGGGCATCAATTGTTAACCATTTCTCCCATTCTTTAGGCGACTGTAACATTCATTGCGACTAAGTTTTACAAGCCCCTTTAAAGCAGCATAAACACGATCAATTCCGATGTCTGGACCAAATTGTAGTTTAGGCTACTTTTATTTTTATTTGATTAGTAATGATTTTTAATTGTCGGCCGCAAATCTCAGAGGCGAAGCCTATAAAGGTTTTAATTGGTTTTACCTGCGGTGAACACAACTTACAGCTGACGCAGTGCATTGTGGGGGTTTTATTGCCCAGGGTGCTGTCTGACGGCGGGGTCTTCCGCCCCTGGAAGTCACTCTGTCTAAAGGAAGACACTGGCGCAATGCAGACACACTCGCTGGCGATCCCACTTGTCCCGTCGTGCAGCAGTTTCACTGTCCTCCTGTGTTGTAGCTAGTCCTCTTCTCCACAGACAACCATCATGTTTGAGAGACGTTGGTAAAGAAACTAATTCAGAACAACAAAAAGGAATAAGGAGGGTAATATAATTAGACAAAAAAGAAGAGGAGGAGGAGGAGGGAGGAGGAAGCACGGAAACAAAGTGTAATTTTCCTTCCCCCAGAGCAGAGCAAGAAAAAAACGTGTGTGTGTTTTGGTGCAGTTGTGCAAGACTGTACGTGTATGCGTGTGTGTGTGTGTGTGTGTGTGTGCGCGCTACTAGACAGCTTTCTCTACGTGGTTGATGAGACATCATCAGTCCAGGCACTGCCACCACAGCACGCTGGTAGCCATGTCTTTGGTTTCGTGGATATTCATAGCCTGGCCGCTCACTTAGTCTAGCTACTGGCAGCTCAGCCAGGAATGAAGAAAAAAATGTATAAAAAAATGTGCCAACTGCTATGGATTTTGGATATGAAAATTGAAATGGTAGATTCAAATGATCCTAACTGCGAACGGGATTTTTCGACTTTCCGACCCCTCGAGCACCTGTTTCAACCTAGCTTGCTGCTGGTCCTCCTTCCTCTGGTGATGCTCCCTCCCGCCTCACACTCCCTACACTCCTCTAATCAACACGATTCAAAATGTTGTTTCCTGTGCTGACGCTCATGACACATCGAGACTTCCTGGGGTTTGTTAGGAAAACAGTATTCTTGCTCCGGCACAAAGTACCTCGCACTCAAATGCCACCAGCCTGCTCCTCCTCCTCTCCCCTCCTTGGCGCCCCTTTCTCTGAGGGGGATGACTGGAGGAGGTGGGACAGAGGGATGGGTCTTTTGTCTCTGGAGAGGTTGAAGTGAATGCTTCAGTGAGAGCCCCTTGACATTGACCCGGTTCCCGGTGGGCCCTTCTGACCCCGCTTCCAACCGCCCTCCCCCCCCCCCCCCCTTCTCTCTCTCCAAGCACTGGGGCTGCTTTTATATTCTCTTTTTTTATATTTGCCCTATCTTCCCTTTTCTCTCTCTCTCTCTCTCTCTCTCTCTCTCTCTCTCTCTCTCTCTCTCTCTCTCTCTCTCTCTCTCTCTCTCTCTCTCTATCCGATGCTCCCTTTTCGCCTTGGTCCCTGCAGAGCATCCTTTCATGTGTTTGAAGTGCAGGGCACTGCAAATAAAAGTGATGTGTGTGTGTGTGTGCGTGTGTGTGTGTGTGTGTGTGTGTGTGTGTGTGTGTGTGTGAGTGTGAGCGTATGTGAGAGAGGTGTTGTTTTTGGGAGTCTCTCCCTGGACCAGACAAGG
>JAPMUY010001575.1:0-19009 GCA_026901105.3 Galaxias olidus | reverse complement strand
GGACAAAAATGGTGGTATTCATGGACAGGATCTCACGGCGTAGCCGCGGGGGAGGGGCTGCGGGTTGGTGGGCAGAGGATTGCATCACTGCTTTTTGCAGATGATGTGGTCCTGATGGCATCATCAGTCTGCGACCTGCAGCACTCATTGGATCGGTTCGCAGCCGAGTGTGAAGCGGCTGGGATGAGGATCAGCACCTCCAAATCTGAGGCCATGGTTCTCAGCAGGAAACCGATGGATTGTCTACTCCAGGTAGGGAATGAGTCTTTACCCCAAGTGAAGGAGTTCAAGTATCTTGGGGTCTTGTTCTCGAGTGAGGGTAAAATGGAACGAGAGATGGGCCGGAGAGAATTGGAGCAGCGGGTGCGGTGTTGCAGTCGCTCTATCGCACCGTTGTGACGAAGAGAGAGCTGAGCCAGAAAGGCAAAGCTCTCAATCTACCGGTCTATCTTCGTTCCTACTCTCACCTATGGTCATGAAGGGTGGGTCATGACCGAAGAACGAGATCGCGGATACAAGCGGCGGAAATGAGTTTCCTCCGGAGGGTGGCTGGCATCTCCCTTAGGGATAGGGTGAGAAGTTCAGCCATTCGTGAGGGACTCGGAGTAGAGCCGCTGCTTCTTTGCGTAGAAAGGAGCCAGTTGAGGTGGTTCGGGCATCTAGTAAGGATGCCACCTGGCCGCCTCCCTAGGGAGGTGTTCCCGGCAAGTCCAGCTGGGCGGAGGCCGCGGGGCAGACCTAGGACCAGGTGGAGGGATTATATCTCCACACTGGCCTGGGAACGCCTTGGAATCCCCCAGTCAGAGCTGGTTAATGTGGCCCGGGAAAGGGAAGTTTGGGATGCCCTGCTTGAACTGCTACCTCCGCGACCCGACCCCGGACAAAGCGGATGATGATGATGATGATGATGATGATGATGAAAAATGGAGATAAACACATCTTAACAAATTATCGGCCAGTGTCCATACTTTCAAAATTTTCGAAAATAATTAAAAAATTGTTTGCTCAACATATAGAATGTTTTATCGATAAACATGAGTTGCTAAGTGATCAGCAGTATGGATTTAGGAAGAATAGACTAGACTTAATTTGAGAATAGAATAATGCTACCTCACTAGCATTAATCGAATTAATGGAAGAAATTACAACCGCTTTTGATGAAAAAAAGTATACTGTGGGCATATTTATTGATTTAAAAAAAGCCTTTGATACTATAGGCCTTAGCTTGTTTTTAAAGAAGCTAGAGGGATATGGTGTGCGAGGGATTGTAAATAATTGGATAGGTAGTTACTTAGAGAGCAGACAACAATTTGTATACATAAATAACTGTGAGTCAGAATACAAGAAGTGGTCTGTGGAGTGCCACAATGATCAGTGTTGGGACCAAAATTGTTTATTTTGTATATTAATGACATTTGTAAAGTTTCAGACCTCTTAAGATTAGTTTTGTTTGCAGATGACACAAATATGCTTTGTTCAGGTGGAAATATTGATCAACTGATTGAACGTTTTGTAGGGGAGGTAGAGAAACTTAAAATATGGTTTGATAGAAATAAATTATCACTTAGTTTAAACAAAACCAAATGTATGGTATTTGGGAACCGTAAAGTTAAAGAAGTTAAAATAGTGATAAATGGGATTGAAATTGAAAGGGTTTATGAAATAAAATTCTTAGTTGTGATAGTGGACCACAAGCTCTGTTGGAAACCACATATTTCGTATGTCAAATCTAAATTATCAATGTGTATGGCAATAATGTACAAGGCGAAGAATTTGTTGGCTCACAATGCACTTCACATTTTGTACTGTTCGCTCATACTTCCATACATGATGTATTGTGTGGAGGTATGGGGTAACACATACAACACAAATATAAATTCAATAAGTATATTACAGAAAAGGGCAATAAGAATCCCCCAGTCAGAGCTGGTTAATGTGGCCCGGGAAAGGGAAGTTTGGGATGCCCTGCTGGAACTGCTACCTCCGCGACCCGACCCCGGACAAAGCGGATGAAGATGATGATTATGATGATGGCAATAAGAATAATTTGTAAAGCAGAATATAATGAACCAACAAATAAATTATTCATAATGGAACGAATCCTTAAGTTTTATGATTTAAGACAATTCAGGACAGCACAAATCATGTGCAAGGTCAAAAACAACTTATTGCCAAGACAAATTCAGAGTTTGTTTAAGGAACACCAAAGTGATCATAATTTAAGAGGGTATTTTATGTTTGAAAATAAACATGTGCGAACTACGCAAAAAAGAATGGCTATTTCATCTCAAGGAGTAAAACGGTGGAACAGCCTGGATAATAGATTAAAAAGTTGCAGTAATCTACAAAGATTTAAAAAAAATGTACAAAGAACAACTTTTCATTAGATATAGTGCAATAATTACGTAGATGTTATAGGATGAAATGTACAGTGTATGTAGTATGTATATATGTAAATGGGTGTATAAATGTATATACATATTGAGGAGTCTGAGTATATACTTGTGCTTATCTATGTTTGGTAGCATTATATCCATGTATGTGTGTATGTGTAGGTGTATACATGTATAGTATATGGGTCTATTAGAGGTGCTAACAATGAAGAAGTAAAATGACAACTATAATTTGTGTTTAGTTAATGATGTGTGAAGGGGTAGCAATTGTAAGTGAAAACTTCAGCTAACCCCTTTTCGGTCTACTTCGGTGTATGTGTCCAGGTGTGTAACAAATGCATATACGGACCGACATAAATACTTTCAAATCAAATCATATGAAATAATCAGGGCTTTCTAAAGTCTCATCATTAATACTTTCAAATCAAATCAAATGAAATGATCAGGGCTTTCTAAAGTCTCATCATTAATACTTTCAAATCAAATCAAATGAAATGATCAGGGCTTTCTAAAGTCTCATCATTAATACTTTCAAATCAAATCAAATGAAATGATCAGGGCGTTCTAAAATCTCATCATTAATACTTTCAAATCAAATCAAATCAAATCAAATGATCAGGGCGTTCTAAAGTCTCATCATTAATACTTTCAAATCAAATCAAATCAAATGAAATGATCAGGGCTTTCTAAAGTCTCATCATTAATACTTTCAAATCAAATCAAATCAAATGAAATGATCAGGGCGTTCTAAAGTCTCATCATTAATACTTTCAAATCAAATCAAATGAAATGATCAGGGCGTTCTAAAGTCTCATCATTAATACTTTCAAATCAAATCAAATGAAATGATCAGGGCGTTCTAAAGTCTCATCATTAATACTTTCAAATCAAATCAAATCAAATGAAATGATCAGGGCGTTCTAAAGTCTCATCATTAATACTTTCAAATCAAATCAAATGAAATGATCAGGGCGTTCTAAAGTCTCATCATTAATACTTTCAAATCAAATCAAATGAAATGATCAGGGCGTTCTAAAGTCTCATCATTAATACTTTCAAATCAAATCAAATCAAATGATCAGGGCTTTCTAAAGTCTCATCATTAATACTTTCAAATCAAATCAAATCAAATGATCAGGGCTTTCTAAAGTCTCATCATTAATACTTTCAAATCAAATCAAATCAAATGATCAGGGCTTTCTAAAGTCTCATCATTAATACTTTCAAATCAAATCAAATGATCAGGGCTTTCTAAAGTCTCATCATTAATACTTTCAAATCAAATCAAATCAAATGATCAGGGCTTTCTAAATCAAATGAAATGATCAGGGCGTTCTAAATCAAATGAAATGATCAGGGCGTTCTAAATCAAATGAAATGATCAGGGCGTTCTAAATCAAATGAAATGATCAGGGCGTTCTAAATCAAATGAAATGATCAGGGCGTTCTAAAGTCTCACCACATCTCTGTTATGCTGTTCTGTTTCAGCACGTTACTGTGTGATTGTGTGAGTGACCCTAACCCTGACCCATAAATCAACTCACTGACCTCTAACCCTAACCCATAAATCAACTCACTGCCTTCTAACCCATAAATCAACTCACTGCCTTCTAACCCTAACCCATAAATCAACTCACTGCCTTCTAACCCTAACCCATAAATCAACTCACTGCCTTCTAACCCTAACCCATAAATCAACTCACTGACCTCTAACCCTAACCCATAAATCAACTCACTGACCTCTAACCCTAACCCATAAATCAACTCACTGCCTTCTAACCCATAAATCAACTCACTGCCTTCTAACCCTAACCCATAAATCAACTCACTGCCTTCTAACCCTAACCCATAAATCAACTCACTGCCTTCTAACCCTAACCCATAAATCAACTCACTGCCTTCTAACCCTAACCCATAAATCAACTCACTGCCTTCTAACCCTAACCCATAAATCAACTCACTGACCTCTAACCCTAACCCATAAATCAACTCACTGCCTTCTAACCCTAACCCCTAAATCAACTCACTGCCCTCTAACCCTAACCCATAAATCAACTCACTGCCTTCTAACCCTAACCCATAAATCAACTCACTGCCTTCTAACCCTAACCCATAAATCAACTCACTGCCTTCTAACCCTAACCCATAAATCAACTCACTGCCTTCTAACCCTAACCCATAAATCAACTCACTGCCTTCTAACCCTAACCCATAAATCAACTCACTGCCTTCTAACCCTAACCCATAAATCAACTCACTGCCTTCTAACCCATAAATCAACTCACTGCCTTCTAACCCTAACCCATAAATCAACTCACTGCCTTCTAACCCTAACCCATAAATCAACTCACTGCCTTCTAACCCATAAATCAACTCACTGCCTTCTAACCCATAAATCAACTCACTGCCTTCTAACCCTAACCCATAAATCAACTCACTGCCTTCTAACCCTAACCCATAAATCAACTCACTGCCTTCTAACCCTAACCCATAAATCAACTCACTGCCTTCTAACCCTAACCCATAAATCAACTCACTGCCTTCTAACCCATAAATCAACTCACTGCCTTCTAACCCATAAATCAACTCACTGCCTTCTAACCCTAACCCATAAATCAACTCACTGCCTTCTAACCCTAACCCATAAATCAACTCACTGCCTTCTAACCCATAAATCAACTCACTGCCTTCTAACCCATAAATCAACTCACTGCCTTCTAACCCTAACCCATAAATCAACTCACTGCCTTTGTCACAAGTGACGATTTTATACTCAAGTTGAGATTTTATTAAAGATTAGTTTATGGATGTGTTTTAGCAATTACTTTTATAAATAGCATGTGGTGTTTGTAGTGATGCACGATTGCCTGTTTTTATTCTTTTACTGTGTTGCATGTATTAGATAGCAGACCATAATGGAGTGGACGAGTAAGACACTGCTCGTGTGAATTGGGAAGGTGAAGCGGTATAAGAGGGTGTGGCTGGGAGAGCAAGGGAAGCGAACTTACAGCAGCGATCTTACAGGGAAGAGAGTTGGAGAGGTAGGAGACTTTTTTGTGAGACGACGGATAGAGATCTCTCGGTGAGACGACAGAGACGTGTCTTGTTGAGACACACAGGAGACGGCGGCTCAAAAGAAGAAAGAGCAAGGCGGACTGATTGCTTGCTCAAACACCAGAGGAAACACGGACTGAGCGATCCCCTAACGTACAGGGGGAGGACGATTGGATAACTCAAGAGGAACAGCGCTGCAACGAATCTGGAGGTGTTTTTCTGGGCCTTACCTCACCCAGTGGCGTAGTTGGTGCTATACCTACCGAAGCTGTGTGACACCTTCTAACCCATAAATCAACTCACTGCCCTCTAACCCTAACCCATAAATCAACTCACTGCCCTCTAACCCTAACCCATAAATCAACTCACTGCCCTCTAACCCTAACCCATAAATCAACTCACTGCCTTCTAACCCTAACCCATAAATCAACTCACTGCCTTCTAACCCATAAATCAACTCACTGCCTTCTAACCCTAACCCATAAATCAACTCACTGCCTTCTAACCCTAACCCATAAATCAACTCACTGCCTTCTAACCCATAAGTCAACTCACTGCCTTCTAACCCATAAATCAACTCACTGCCTTCTAACCCTAACCCATAAATCAACTCACTGCCTTCTAACCCTATATAAATCAACTCACTGCCTTCTAACCCATAAATCAACTCACTGCCTTCTAACCCTAACCCATAAATCAACTCACTGCCTTCTAACCCATAAATCAACTCACTGCCTTCTTGCTCCTCCTAAATGTTGCATTGAATCTACTCATGGAATAATTATATTGACACGCCTTCAGAATAAAATAAAAATAATTTTAAAGTTAAAAAGTAATTTTTACAGTTTTGAAGTAAATGTTGTTCTATCAGTTTGCCAGTAAATGACTGATAAAGTTGTTACTGTAAGTAAGTGAACTTGTTTCTTTAATGATTGGAGATGTGTAGGGAAGAATCTCCTTAGTGACCGGTTGCTGGAGCAGTTTGAGTTAACAGTGACACGATACTCATTTCTCTAATGTGAATTAACCATATCGTTCTTTATTCGTTTTCTCACCTGTGTAGGTACGACTGTTTGGGAGGCAAGCTGAATACGGTGGACCCGTCATGTTACTCAGTAGGTGTATAAGGTGTTATCACTTGATCAAAGCATTTTCTAGATTTAATAGCAAACGGTGCTCTAGACTTACTGTAGACTTTCTTAGCAGGTCTTATGGCTACTTCCTGCATAAAACACTAACTAACCCTGCCAACACACTAACAAAGCCTGCCAACACACTAACTAAGCCTGCCAACAAAATAGCTTTCCAAACTGCCATTAGCCTATTGGTTTGAATTCTCAAAGCCAACACTGAAAAGAATGGCACGTTGAACCAACTTAAAAATTTGCTCTAATTTGTTACAAGCACATTTGTGAGTTTTTCTCAAAGTATTTTCATGATTTGGTTGACACCATGAATCTTGATTTGATGTCAATCAAAATATTGATTTGGCCAAAGACAGAAATGCACATTCACACAACAGCATTCATTCTAAAGATCATACCATTTTTATATTTACTTTGTTGCAACGTAATTGTTTAGTTTTTCTCAAAGTGCATTCATGAGTTGGTTGAAACCATAAATCTTGATCTTATGTCAATCCATATTGATTCAGCCAAAGACAAAAGCTTGCATTCATACTAAGCAAAGAGACCATACACCATATAACTTTTACTTTGTTGCAACTTAATTGTTTTTTTTTGACAGTGTATTTATGAGTTGGTTGAAACCTTATGTCTGGCAAAATAAATATTTTTGAACCTTCAACACAAATGTTGTTACAGGCAAGTCAATTAGTCATACATTCATTATGTATACATTAATCAATAGATTTATTTTAATAGACTTTAGTCATAAGCCAAAACGTTCATTAGGTCAAAATAAGAAAATACATTTTACAACTTAAATTTGAACAGAATAAACAGACATAAAATCTAAATTTGCCTTACTTAAAAGTAGAATTAGCTTCAGATACAACAAACAAAACATTGGTTTGTACAGCATCGCTCACATTTGCTGTAGTGATATCAGTGCTGCACCATTGAAATTATTTTTCACAGAACAATCAGGAATTACGGGCAGTTTTAAATTAGTCTGTTTCTTCGTCTTATTTACATTGAGCAATGGCCACTTCCATTAACAAGGAATGTATTTGAATACAAGCTAGAAAACACAAACAAAAACGTTCTGTAACAGATCATTTCAATCTATGACAGACAATAACTAATTAAACAGAGGGAGAAACCGGGCAATGATCAAGTACAATTTTATGGATGAGTACAGAAGTGAAATGTCTACGGTCAGTTCAGTCTAAGAACATAATTCTGAATCATTGACAAGGTTGAACTGAGTATATTAGTTTAAGCTAAACACATCATCCCATTGGTCAAGGGGGAACACGTTACCTATCAGTATTACTAAGGAAACGCACATAGGACACTTATACATCATTTCACGCTATGGCTAAGACACAAACTCTAGCTTTCAGTGTCACTCTGACCCTTCCCTCACATCTGAACAATAGCTCAGGACGGAACATTTGCTAGTACGCACAAAATTGGCAACCACAATCCACATGTATTTCTTTGATGAATCCAATATTTAGAACTTGACACTCAGACTGCATCATTTTCTTTAGTTCTATCCCCATGAACATTTTCTGCAGACCACCGAAGGCTTCAAATGTTTCTGTGGTCTCTCCAGAATGTCAGGGCATGTGGTTGGCCTCTCCTCTCCTAAGTCTCTTTACCTTTTTGGCTGGCAATGCATCCTGTGGAGCTTTGGACTGAAGTGAATTTGCAAGTAATTTACAACACCTGATGCCCTTAAGCTGAGTTCAGTAGTTGCCCATTTCTGTCTTCAGCCGCTGTTTTCAACCGTAGCAACCATTGTATGAATCAGGTTTACAGAGGCATGGATGCTTCTTGATTAGTGCTTCGGTAACATCACTGAACTCAGCATCTGTTGGGTAGGCTTTGTACTGGAATATCTCTTTGGATACCTTTCCCAGAATATCTGACTTTGACTGTGTCAACGTTGTCATGTTTGACCCATACATCGCGATTCCATTTTCTAACTGCAGTTCAGTGTCATAGGATAATGTTGGTATCAGAAACTCTTGGCCACATCTGAATTCTTGTAGAGACAGAGCTGGACAGTGTGGACAGGAGTTCTGTCATCTGATTGAGTAGACATAGACCCTAAATCATCACTGACTGTGAGATTAAATCCGTGGCTACAATCCTCAGTTTAGCTCATTATCAATCATTAGCCTCCTGGTGTCATCAGGATTCAGAAGAACTCGCAACTTGACTGGTCTCTTCACCGTGTCAGTCCATTCTAGAAAAAACAAGAATGAAAACAGTAGTATTAGTTGTAGTACAAGTTCGGCCACAATTTACATTTAATCCATATTCACAAATTAATTGCTTCACAATTCCAATAATTTTTTTTTTAACATTTCCCATTACATTTCAACTTTAGAAAATGCCCAGTATTTATGTAAGTCCTACTGTTAAGGCCTTATGTTATCTTAAGTTTAATTAGGTGGCTGGCTGGCACATTGTTTTTTCACCTTAATTTTCATGTTTTTTTTAGCAAAAGCTAAAAAATGTGCTGTTAGTCTATTGCCCAGCTGTATCACATACTATAAATCATCTGGCTATTTTATCGGAATTTAATTAGATCAGGAGCGATTAAAGGTTAAGGGCACATTCGTAGAAAAGAGTGCACTGTCTGACAAATGAACACTTCAATAAAACAAAAGCAAGTTCCCAAAAATGTGAACATTTCTCCAGTACATATACAACTATACACAATAACTGCAATCATTGTCTTAATGTAATATTTGCAATACATTAAGTATATTTAAAACGGCATGAAATTACTTACAATTTAATGTATTTATTGTTATTGCCTGGTAAATTGAACTTACATTACGTTGGGTGTACAACTTCTTGATAGGCCTATTTGTTTTGAAGTTATTTAAGTCACATTGCATAATACACTTTTCACTATATTAATAATTCAACTGAAATTATATTTACAAACACATTAGTAAGCATGCATATACAACAACGCAACACAGCATGAGGAATCAATGTAACCTGGTTCAGCTGGCGTTGGCTAACGTGCGCTTAATTTCGTAAAACAGACCTCTGTTTATACTGCCACTATCCATAAACGTGTATTAAAAAACATACACTCCCCTTAAGACAACACAATTTCGAATTCTTACCTTGTTAAAAGAGATTTTTTGGACAACAGCCGAACTTCACTTTCGAAGCCAGGTAAACACTAACAACAAAGCCGACGGGGACGATTGTGAGTCACGTGACATGTTTCCACGTCACGTGGTCATCTGTAAAGTGGTCACCAATGTAAAAATGTACATTAGATAAATGACACTGTCGTTTCACCTTCTATCAGTGCTCCAACTATCAAAACTTGACAGGGACGGATGTGAGTCACGTGACCAATCGCACGTCATGTGGTCATCTGAAATGAAAACCTCTGGTTTGAAGTGAAAATACAATTTTGGTTAAAGATGTCATTCAAGTTGTTCTGCGGGGAGTGTTATTTGCTTAAAGCCAACGTAAAAAATATAGGTGTCTACCAGAAATCATAATTTTGAATTGGACCAATGTAAAAATTTACTTTAGATCAATGACACAGTCGTTTCACTTTTTTCAGTGTACATAAGTGACATCTGGTCAATTATATTTGGTTCTCAATTACAAATTTTGGCATTTTGTTTTGTGGTAATTAGCATTATCTGCTATTCTGAATGAACATAGGAATTGTAAAGCCAGTCTAAATGAAACGCCTTAGACTGACGAAATGTCCATCTCCTTCCAGTGTAGTTACCTAATAGTAAAATAAAAGTAGAAGCATGAAACCATCACAAACACACTACCATAAAAGAAAAATCTTATTAGTCAATGTATTTGTTTAATTAAAATGTAGGTCATAGCACTCATATCAACATTTTACACCAGGATGAGAGAGAGAGAGAGAATAGGTTTTGGACCACAAAATAAATCTTGATTTATAGAAGCATTACATTTTAGGAACTAACAATATTGTCCTATAGCAACAACAACATGGCCTTTCTAAATGTAAGCACTGAAAATGTAAATGTATAAATCCCATACCAACAAACACCTGAAGTCTAAAGATGAACCCAGTTGTTGTTTGTGAAGCAGAGGATGCCTTTCCTTACAGGCCTCGATCCCCACAGCCTGGCTAAACACTTCATTCAGTGTGAGTCTGCCTACAAGTTTTCTTGAATTCAGCAATCATCTTGTCAAAATTGTCAAAATCTTTAGCTAACTCTCTTTCAGAATCGAGTATATAATTCTCCAAGTTAGAAAACGCAACCTTAAAACCTTCAGCAACAGCCTGATGTCTGAACTCCGAACTTTCCCTCATAGTTTGTAAAGTCAAATCCATGTTACTCCTCAAGTTAGTCATTTGCTGCTTTTGTACATTCTAGCAAGGAAACAAAGAGATGGTTATAGCCTCCACCTCCTGACTTTAGTACATACACTTGAAACCAATTTGCTTTCTTTTTACTAAACGTATTATTTTATATTACGACATTTTCTTCACTAAGTTACATAGTGTATTTAAAATCAACAAAATTTTACAAATATTATAAATATACAGTACATTTGTTTTAAATAACCAACTATTTTTTCTTCTAGACAAATCATTAATAAGAATGAATTCCTAAGTAATACATGATCAATAAAAGTGCTATGTGAAAAGTAGGCAAAATAAAAATAGCTGTTATACTATTGAAAAGGTTTGCCCTAAGAAACAGTACTTAATCAAATGCTACAAGAAAACGATAAGACCTTACCATATTATTTACAAACGTAGTTCTAATTTCTTCAGATATCTTCTTATAGACCTGTAATAATAATAATAATAATAATAAATAATATTAACGACAATAATACAAATATCAATAATTGTATTAAATATTCATATTTAGTTTCTTAGCGTTTTGTATATTTACTGATCCTGTTTGATCGTTAAATTTACGATTTGCACCCCGTGAGTTTACCATTAGTCTCATTGTCTGCACCTGTGATCTACCTCCTGAGTTTACCATTAGTCTCATTGTCTGCACCTGTGATCTACCTCCTGAGTTTACCATTAGTCTCATTGTCTGCACCTGTGATGTACCTCCTGAGTTGACCATTAGTCTCATTGTCTGCACCTGTGATCTACCTCCTGAGTTTACCATTAGTCTCATTGTCTGCACCTGTGATGTACCTCCTGAGTTTACCATCAGTCTTATTGTCTGCACCTGTGATGTACCTGAGTTTACCATTAGTCTCATTGTCTGCACCTGTGATGTACCTCCTGAGTTGACCATTAGTCTCATTGTCTGCACCTGTGATCTACCTCCTGAGTTTACCATTAGTCTTAATGTCTGCACCTGTGATCTACCTCCTGAGTTTACCATTTGTCTTAATGTCTGCACCTGTGATCTACCTCCTGAGTTTACCATTAGTCTTAATGTCTGCACCTGTGATCTACCTCCTGAGTTTACCATTAGTCTTAATGTCTGCACCTGTGATCTACCTCCTGAGTTTACCATTAGTCTTAATGTCTGCACCTGTGATCTACCTCCTGAGTTTACCATTAGTCTTAATGTCTGCACCTGTGATCTACCTCCTGAGTTTACCATTAGTCTCATTGTCTGCACCTGTGATCTACCTCCTGAGTTTACCATTAGTCTTAATGTCTGCACCTGTGATCTACCTCCTGAGTTTACCATTAGTCTTAATGTCTGCACCTGTGATCTACCTCCTGATCTTACTGCACTTTGATCTACCTGAGTTTACCATTAGTCTTAATGTCTGCACCTGTGATCTACCTCCTGAGTTTACCATTAGTCTTAATGTCTGCACCTGTGATCTACCTCCTGAGTTTACCATTAGTCTTAATGTCTGCACCTGTGTTTTGGCCCATTGGAGTTTCCCTCTTGTGTAGTCATTGGTTGCATCCCAATACCCATACTAGCATACTATATAGTAAGTCAGAAAGATATTTAGTCCACATTTTACTGTATCCTAGCCAGCATGCACTTCTGTTTTTTCCGACCCACAATGCTCTGTGAAGATATGTCACATCGACTCTCCACACCGATGGAACACCAACAATTTTCAAATGTGGCGCTACGGACTGTGACGGAGGTTATGATGAAGTAGCATATGACGTGTCCCAATTGTATGCATACTTTAAGCAATAGTACATACTTTGTAAGGGCAACTGCAGTACCTACTAAAATAAAAAAAAGTTGTAGAATGCGATTTGAGACGCAGCAAAAGTTTCGTTGTCACTTGGTGAAACCCCTTTGCGTTTCGGTTTCAAGTGAAGGTCGTTTGTTGGTGGTGAGATACTCTCAATACCTTTGTCTCTCTTAGCATTCCTAGTGTGAAGGTCGTTTGTTGGTGGTGAGATACTCTCAATACCTTTGTCTCTCTTAGCATTCCTAGTGTGAAGGTCGTTTGTTGTTGTTGTTGTTTGTTTGTGTTCTAGTTCCTTCTCTGTGTTTGGGCACCCTGTGCACCCACCGTGGCAGTAAAAAGGATTCCAATAATGAATCCATTCTATGAGTCTGGAACACAGAGCTTCAAAGTAACAAAGGGTCAAAAAAGGATTCCAATAATGAATCCATTCTATGAGTCTGGAACACAGAGCTTCAAAGTAACAAAGGGTCAAAAAAGGATTCCAATAATGAATCCATTCTATGAGTCTGGAACACAGAGCTTCAAAGTAACAAAGGGTCAAAAAAGGATTCCAATAATGAATCCATTCTATGAGTCTGGAACACAGAGCTTCAAAGTAACAAAGGGTCAAAAAAGGATTCCAATAATGAATCCATTCTATGAGTCTGGAACACAGAGCTTCAAAGTAACAAAGGGTCGTGGTCATTCTCTAAGCATGGATAGCATAACTGTGTGTGTGTGTCTATGTGTTGTAATCAAACTCCTCCTGAACACAGACACCTCCTTCGGTCTTGGTCATTCTCTAAGCATGGATAGCATAACAGAGAGTGTGTGTGTGTATGGATAGCATAGCATAACAGAATAAGTGAATTACCGTCATTTCATCGCACGCTGTTTGTGAGTTGACGACACACACCAGACAGACGGACAGACAGAAGAGGATCCTGCTGGCAGAGTTGGCACTACCTCCTGTTCTTCCCCTGGTTGAAGCTGCTGCTGCCATTGTTCTGCCTGATGAAAACTCAGTCTGAGGGTTTGATTCAGAGATAGGCCTAAAAGAAAAGAATATTGCCATGTACGATCTACATTATACACAAGATATGTTTCCTTTTCTGAACTACAGGATACTCTCTGTCCCAGAGTAATTGGGCCTCAGCTACCCATATATTTGGATCACTGGCCTCAAATGGGAATGTAAAGTTTTTAAACACCTGAGGTGCCTGTAGCATTATTTAACGGTGCACGTAACTATCGGCGCCAAGTGTAAAAAAGCGTTAACATTTTCACGTGCATCTTTACCCAGATTTAACATAAATCTAGTCATTTTTGAAAGATTAAATTTAAATGTCTTTTTTCTTTGATTTATAAATGTCTGAAAAATATTTAAATCTATAATTTGGTAGCTAAATGCAAATGAGCTCTGATATCTGTATTCTACGTAATCACTCTTCGGAGGAAGAGGTCTTCTCTGAGTCTGCATATAGTCCAAACAGCCATGGTGTATTTGCTAGATGATTAACACGCTGTATCTGCTGGTGTAAGGGTCGCTTTACAGGCTCAAACAGATAAGGGAAGTGGAGACAAAAACTGTGAATAAATGCTGTACCGACATGTGTGTCTGTGTGTGGGTCTGTGCGCGCGTGTGTACTTCATGCCACCCCTGCATAAGTCCGTGCCCAATGTGGGCCACCCTAGTCAAAAAAGTCTGGACACCCCATGAACAGGAGCTGGCCATTGTCAATACATTTAGTGTCTTTCCCCCATGAAGAGGAGCTGTCCATTGTCAATACATTTAGTGTCTTTCCCCCATGAAGAGGAGCTGTCCATTGTCAATACATTTAGTGTCTTTCCCCCATGAACAGGAGCTGTCCATTGTCAATACATTTAGTGTCTTTCCCCCATGAAGAGGAGCTGTCCATTGTCAATACATTTAGTGTCTTTCCCCCATGAAGAGGAGCTGGCCACTGTCAATACATTTAGTGTCTTTCCCCCATGAACAGGAGCTGGCCACTGTCAATACATTTAGTGTCTTTCCCCCATGAACAGGAGCTGGCCACTGTCAATACATTTAGTGTCTTTCCCCCATGAAGAGGAGCTGTCCATTGTCAATACATTTAGTGTCTTTCCCCCATGAAGAGGAGCTGTCCATTGTCAATACATTTAGTGTCTTTCCCCCATGAACAGGAGCTGGCCACTGTCAATACATTTAGTGTCTTTCCCCCATGAAGAGGAGCTGGCCACTGTCAATACATTTAGTGTCTTTCCCCCATGAAGAGGAGCTGTCCATTGTCAATACATTTAGTGTTGGCCTGCACCGTAATGTAAACAGGTGAACACATTTTCTTTGTTTTTTGTTGTCGTAAAAGCCGGCAATGTCTGAAAAATAAACTGTACTTTTTTTCTGAAGGCCTAGTTTGGTGTTCATGAAATGTGAGTAGATATACTTTATGCGATGTTTTACATAAGGCTGTATGAGAAAATGTAAAAAGGTATACAAAGTACTTACAACATCAGTGTTAATAAATAATAAATTCCTAATAATAATAATAATAATACATATTTAAATAAAGCACATTAGAGTGTGTTTGCTGCTGCCTTGAAAGATTAATTCAGATGCTGCATGCGTGTATAATTTTGGGGAAAAAATACCATTTTGAAAAAGGATTGTTAGGTTTTGATTGAGGAGTTTAATTTTGACATAGAAGTGATATGTTTAGCTCCAAGTGTTGTGTTTTATTTGGCTTGTGCGTAGAGTTTTGACATAGCGAGCAAAATTCTGACACGTGTGTAAGCAATCGAGAAAATAAAAAACTGTAATCAACTGTCGTAGATGACACGTAGCGCTATGGCAGCAGACCAACACATTACCATACCAATGCTGCTTTGCCACATTCCACTTATGAAAACCAGACTTTATTTACCAATGCTGCTTTGAAAACCACATTCCAATGCTTACATTCCACTTATGAAAACCAGACTTTATTTACCAATGCTGCTTTGCCACATTCCACTTATGAAAACCAGACTTTATTTACCAATGCTGCTTTGCCACATTCCACTTATGAAAACCAGACTTTATTTATTTACCAATGCTGCTTTGCCACATTCCACTTATGAAAACCAGACTTTATTTACCAATGCTGCTTTGCCACATTCCACTTATGAAAACCAGACTTTATTTACCAATGCTGCTTTGCCACATTCCACTTATGAAAACCAGACTTTATTTACCAATGCTGCTTTGCCACATTCCACTTATGAAAACCAGACTTTATTTACCAATGCTTTTTGCCACATTAAATGAAGCTAAAAGACTTTATTTACCAATGCTGCTTTGCCATTCCACTTATGAAAACCAGACTTTATTTACCAATGCTGCTTTGCCACATTCCACTTATGAAAACCAGACTTTATTTACCAATGCTGCTTTGCCACATTCCACTTATGAAAACCAGACTTTATTTACCAATGCTGCTTTGCCACATTCCACTTATGAAAACCAGACTTTATTTACCAATGCTGCTTTGCCACATTCCACTTTTAAGACCATGAAAACCAGACTTTATTTACCAATGCTGAAACTTATGAAAACCAGACTTTATTTACCAATGCTGCTTTGCCACATTCCACTTATGAAAACCAGACTTTATTTACCAATGCTGCTTTGCCACATTCATTATCCAGACTTATTTACCAATGCTTTTTGCCACATTCCACTGAAAACCAGACTTTATTTACCAATGCTGCTTTGCCACATTCCACTTATGAAAACCAGACTTTATTTACCAACAAAGTCTTCTTTTATGCCAGACTTTATTTACCAATGCTGCTTTGCCACATTCCACTTATGAAAACCAGACTTTATTTACCAATGCTGCTTTGCCACATTCCACTTATGCTTTGCCACATTCCACTTATGAAAACCAGACTTTATTTACCAATGCTTTGCCACATTCTTTGCCACATTCCACTTATGAAAACCAGACTTTATTTACCAATGCTGCTTTGCCATTCCACTTATGAAAACCAGACTTTATTTACAACAGCTTTGCCACATGAAAACCAGACTTTATTTACCAATGCTGCTTTGCCACATTCCATATGAAAACCAGACTTTATTTACCAATGCTGCTTTGCCACATTCCACTTATGAAAACCAGACTTTATTTACCAATGCTGCTTTGCCACATTCCACTTATGAAAACCAGACTTTATTTACCAATGCTGCTTTGCCACATTCCACTTATGAAAACCAGACTTTATTTACCAACTGAAAGACATTCCACTTATGAAAATCCAACATTCCAATGCTGCTTTGCCACATTCCACTTATGAAAACCAGACTTTATTTACCAACAGCTTTGCCACATTCCAATGAAAACCAGACTTTATTTACCAAAAATTCCACTTATGAAAACCAGACTTTAAAAAAAATAGTCTCACTTTGCCACATTAATAAATGATTTTTGATTTAACCATGCTGAATTCCACTTATGAAAACCAGATTTTATTTACCAATGCTGCTTTGCCACATTCCACTTATGAAAACCAGACTTTATTTACCAATGCTGCTTTGCCACATTCCACTTATGAAAACCAGACTTTATTTACCAACAGCTTTGCCACATTCCACTTATGAAAACCAGACTTTATTTACCAATGCTGCTTTGCCACATTCCCAGACTTTATGAAAAAAACCAGACTTTATTTACCAATGCTGCCACTTATGAAACATTTACCAATGCTGCTTTGCCACATTCCACTTATGAAAACCAGACTTTATTTACCAACAGCTTTGCCACATTCCACTTATGAAAACCAGACTTTATTTACCAATGCTGCTTTGCCACATTCCACTTATGAAAACCAGACTTTATTTACCAATGCTGCTTTTCCACATTCCACTTATGAAAACCAGACTTTATTTACCAATGCTGCTTTGCCACATTCCACTTATGAAAACCAGACTTTATTTACCAATGCTGCTTTGCCACATTCCACTTATGAAAACCAGACTTTATTTACCAATGCTGCTTTTCATTGTTAAATTAATTAATTGAACGTACAATTCCTTATTTCTCAAGCTTTTTATTTTCTGTATTCAGTATGCAGTGCCATTGATGGATTCATGTAACCTTATTGGGTTGTCAGGGAAATTCTTGCGTATGTTTGAAAGTGATGTGTGTTGGTTACAATCTCGTAATTAATTACTGGGAAGACACCACCCCCCCCCCCCAATATACCCTAAAGATATCTAAAAATAATCTGGTTATCACTACACATTTTGAATGGGACCCCCATGTAATGTCTTTCAGCAACAATGAAGTAACATATTGAGGTGTTGAATAGCAGTACAAAATGAATACATATGTTACACATTTAGTTTGAGAGTTGGTATGCCCCGGTTACCCATTTTGGTGAACCATGACTGAGAAGTGACAAAGCCCCATCCTTTAGTGGTGGAGAGGAAAGGTTCCCTGTTAGCCGTTTCTTAGATGATTGTATCCCTTTAGATACAGATTACAACTATATCCCCAATTCCCACTTTTTACTGTACTTGACCCATTAACACAGTTCAATGACAACAGGCTATTCTGTTTGAATACGGTAGTACATTAATTAAACATGTAATATAATATAACATTAGTGTGTCAAATCATAATATGCTCTTATCTTTCTTACCTGGATAAATGTATGTTGGATTAGGAAAGCCAGCTGTGAAGGGAGAGACTGCAGGTACTAATGTAAGTTCCCCGTATGACCTGTATCGTGATGAGATGTCGTCATCGCAATGGATTAGAACTTGATTTTATTGGTTGGTAAACTAAATTGCAGTAACCCAATGACAAAATGGTTAATTGTATTTGTTTAATTGGTTATTGATTTATGAAATCAAATGCTAAGCTTGCCCTCTGGCTATTTATTTTTCAAGAATATCATTTGAGATATAAGAAAGCGATCACGGATTTAAAAAATAACAATTTGCTTAAAGAACTGTGAGAACAATCTAAGAATCCCTTCAGTCTTGTCTTGACACCTGGACCTCATAAAATAATCTCTCTGAGGACAATTCCAGTTTTTTCAAAACACACCAGGCACTATTGTTTTGATTGTCAAGGTGAGGTTGCAATGTGTCACCTTGGAATGTTTGTTCACAGAAATAGAACACTAGAGGTGACATCACACCATCAAGTGTGGGCAAAAAGTCTATTGTTATATCTGGTTATATTGTTATATCTGGTTATATTGTTATATCTGGTTATATTGTTATACAGTGCA
>JAPMUY010001574.1:5000-19016 GCA_026901105.3 Galaxias olidus | reverse complement strand
CGACCCCTGAATTGAGACACAGCCATCCTTTTAAAAAGAAATCGCTGGCATCATGACTGCATTGGAACATTAACATGACATCACTTCCTGCAGTAGGTGGAGTGTGAATGCACGTTGTCAACTTAATTAGCTACCCAGACATGCCTTCTTCGGGACAGATTTGGAACAGTTAAACCCTTAGGAAGTGGATCAGTATGAGTCATATGAGAAACATGCATGAGCTATTCATTGATGACTTGAATTAATTTAGCCATGTGAAAGGTAATGTTTCACTTTACTTTTTTTTTTTTAAAGGTTGGATATGCTATGGCACTTTGACCGTGTTCCCACAGACAAAACCTCTTGTCAAGCACATGTTCTTTAACATCTCACATTGCCAAAGACTATAGGGAAAAAATGTCTGACTTTTTAAACCCTTCCAGAAACAGCTTGATTGTTTTTTTCTTCGTCCTTTTGTTGTCCTTGATGATGTCTGTTTCCTGAACAGATGGGGTGTTTTGGCGTCCACCAATCCCAGCGCTGAAAGAATCTGACATGTGGATTGCGTCTCTGTCTGGCTTTCTCACATTGCATCATTTCTGATAAGCCGTCAAAGATCCAACCGTTGGAGAAACCTTGCCCTGTCGGTCTCCACATATCTCTCTCCCCTTTTCAGAAAATGTGGTTACTCAGACACTGAGCTCTTGTATTCTATTACCTCTTGTTTGTCATATCCAGAGCCTGTCACCTCACCTCTCCCAATCGCACCACTCACTCTTTCTCTCACGCGCACACTCCAAGCAAACGTTCTATTTCTATCTCACAAACACACCCACACTTATTTTATTAAAGGGTTTGTGGTCTGTTTCTATAAGAGTTTGACACCGATGTTACTACACCTTGTTTTAACATACTTCCCCCCCTTACTAATATTAAGATCCCTCTCTTGAAGTAGAGTCAACCAAATTACATCATGTTGTTGCAACTTTTCCGAAAGCGAAAACGTTCGTTGAACACAGGGCCTCAACAGCTATGTCTGTGGTACCACGTCATATGTCTGCAATGAACTCTCTCCCTAAAAATGGAATTTTCTTATAGTCTTCAGTGGAATAGTGAGTCACTGCTTATCTATTTACCCAGGGGTCGCTCGTGACCTGATAGAGAAGGACTGTTGCTTAGGGAAACGCGTCCAAATTACAAGTTTGCCCAGGAACGGACAGCCGCGCAATTGTGGTCAATTAAGTTGCTTACGACAGCTATTGGATGATCATTGGGTGCCTATGACTTTCTGAATTGACTAGACATATCCTTCAAATGCGTCACGCCTGATAGCCAATGCTGGACGTGTGACTAAAACACCGACACTCAAATGCTACCATAAATAAAATAAAGTGTAGAAATATTCTTGGCTATAAGGTTTTGGTCATTAACGAGATATAGGCTATAGGAGATAAACAAAGTATATATTACTAATTAAAAACGGCCAATAGATTTTTTATAGGCACATTAGGCCTACTCCTCAATTATTTCGGTCACAAAACCATACAGTTTTTGGTGAATGTATCACTTTTGATTTTGAGGTATTTCTTTTGGAACCATTTCTATTTCAAAGTTTAAAGCTATTCAAATCAAGTAATATGATTTCACTTGTCCCGAGCGCGTTAGCCGGTGGTCCAGACCGGGCGATTTAGAAAAAAAGCGTCCAATGGAGTTGAATTTCCTTAGATCCTTGGACAGTATAGTATACCAAGCACGCATTCCAAACTTTTTTTTCGGGTTCAGCCCCACAAGTGTGTTCCAATAAGCTTCCCAGTCCTGACGTCATGTCTGCCGGAGATTGGCTGCGCAGTTCTGACACTTACTTCTGCCCCTACACAGTGAAACTTTTTAAAGACTTTTCAATCTCATCTGCGGGGTAAAGTATCATACAAACGTAGCCAGTAGCCGTAACATCTGCTGCCCAACTCCCCCATAGCCTGCATAGGAAAGCAGGAATAAAGAAATTTGCCTTAGACCCCACGTAGAATTTTTATATATTGTGATTTTGAAGTTAATCGTGCGCTGGAGTTGTTCACTTTTTAATTATTGTTTATTATCGATTTGACATAGCGTAGAGGAATATGCTCAGGGATACAAAACTTTTTCACTTGCGATAAGTTAAAGGAGTTGGAACCGCGCAATTGTTTCAGCTGAACTTTTTGAAGGCAATTCTTACAAAAGTATTGCGCATTTTCTTTGGACACGGGTACAGTGTGGATATGGCTTGGATCAAATGGGACCTCTTATTTTCCATAAGTTTATTCATTTCACCGGCATTTGTATCCACGGACCAGAGTGGTTTTAGGAGATTTTACGTTTTGCAACCCGGACCGAGTGGTACGGACAGGGTACATGTAAGTTCTATTTCATCCCACTCCGGTGCCACGGGACAGCCCCACTCATATAACGTAGAGCTGACTTCCAGCTACGGTGGACAGGTTCGAAACCGAAGGATGGGAAACCAAGCGAATCCCATACCGCTTCGCCAGGAAACGCAGTTCACACAGCATCAGCAAGTCATTCGGCACACGAGCCACAGCGTTCATCAGAATCACCCAATGAAAATGACTGGGTAAGACAACTTGTGGAGGCAGGAATTTGTGTTTTTTATGACTATAACGTGGAGTGATTATCTAAGTAAACTATGTTACAGGGCCAAACTATTTGCGTCTGGATTTATTTGTATTTAAAATAACAGTTCAAAAATAACTATTTTTTTAACCACAATTTCATTTGTGGTTTTGCCATCATGTCACCTTCAAAGTTATACCTCACACTTGAAAGATTTACTTGAAGCAACTACATTACTCTATTAGTTCACTTCACCGCAATTCCCCGTTGGGCTGTTAGCTTAGTGAAGTCTGAGTTGCTACAGCTAAACTTACCCTCTATGAATGAAAACCCTACACAGCGTCTTTTAGCTTTACTTTGAGTGGGCCATTCAAGGCCAGAGGGGGCAGCAGGGGTAAAGTTCCACAGGTGGCGGTGAGGGTGATGGGTGCAGGGAAGACACCAGGTAAGGTGATGATGGCGGTGAGGGTGATGGGTGCAGGGAAGACACAAGGTAAGGTGATGGTGGGGGATATCAGGTCCATGTGACGCCAAGTCAAGTCACATTTTACACGCTTGTGTAAGTTCCCATGTGGACAGTGTTATCCCGAGCCCATACACTGATTCAGGGTGTCAGTTTGGGATTGTCTGTGTGAGAGTACAGGTTTGGATAAGCTAACGCCAGTTTGTGTCGTGTGTGTGTGTGTGTGTGTGTGTGTGTCTGTCTCTCTCTCTCTCCCTTGGGTGTATTTGCAGGGTGAACGTCTGTGGAGGGCAGTGCTGTCACGGATGGAGCCAGGCCTCGGGATCGCAGCGCTGCACCAAGCGTGAGTTTACACTACGCTCCAGACCACAATACTAAACTACACTATGCTCCAGACCACATCACCATACTACACTACACTACGCTCCAGACCACATCACCATCCTACACTACGCTCCAGACCACATCACCATACTACGCTCCAGACCACATCACCATACTACACTACGCTCCAGACCACAATGCTATACTACACTACGCTCCAGACCACATCACCATACTACGCTCCAGACCACATCACCATACTACACTACGCTCCAGACCACATCACCATACTACACTACACTCCAGACCACATCACCATACTACACTACGCTCCAGACCACAATGCTATACTACACTACACTCCAGACCACATCATCCATACTACACTACACTCCAGACCACATCACCATACTACACTACACTCCAGGCCACATCACCATACTCCACTACGCTCCAGACCACATCATCCATACTCCACTACGCTCCAGACCACATCATCCATACTCCACTACGCTCCAGACCACATCACCATACTACACTATGCTCCAGACCACATCACTACACTATGCTACCCTCCACTGTGCTCCACAGCACCACACCGCATCACATTACATCAAACCAGTCCCACCCCAGACCAGTGCTGTAACCACCACTCAAAACTAGCCACTACCACTATCACCTTCAGCCCCACGCCTTCAATGTGCTCGATGATTCCATACCCAGGATCCACCATGGATTCGTTTTGATAAGACCCAAACGCGGTCTTTCCTACCCCTGTGTCAGGGCCAAGGGCGCGTGCCAAACCCCCCCCCCCCTCCCAGTAACATACCAACTAGAATCCCTCCGCTGTACGTCTCCCCCCTCCTTCTCTCCCTCCACTCGGAACGTGACCCAAAAAACACACGCATGCACACATGCATTATACAGAGCTTGGGGGCATGTGTTGAAGGCGCTTAGGCATGATTGGTAGTGACACGCTGGAGAACAGTGGCGTTCTGTGCAGTCGGGGTGCACTCCGACGCTGCCGCTGGTCACCTGGGGAACAATGACTGGACTGTCAAGTGTTGAGACTCCCAGTCCTAACCGCTGACGAGTCGAGGGAGGGCCCTCTGTTATTACATATGGGACCGGGAGGGCGCCAGGGCTGCTGCTGCTGCTGCTTCTATAGTGTGTGTGTGCGTGTGTGTGTGCGTGTGTGCGTGTGTGTGCGTGTGTGCGTGTTCGTGTGTGTGTGTTTGTGTGTGTGTGATTGTTTGTGTCTGTATGTGGGTGGTGCATGCGTGTGTCAGGGGCTGTGTGTATATACATAGAATGTGTGTGTGTAAGTGTAGTTGCAGAAAGAGAGAGAGGTTGGGAATGTGCAGTATTATACCCTCCTTTTTCACTCCGGCCTGTCGGACATTTTCTTTTTGGAGCATGCCAACTTTTTTATTTAACTGCTTTCAACAAGCCGTGGCCCAGTCTGGTCGACCTGCCAAGAGGGGAGAGCAAGCTAGCGTGTTGTACTCCAGGGTGGTTCTGCTGGACCCTGGGTTTGTATGTTTAACGGGCCCTGACGTGCCCTGACCACCTCACAGACTGTCTTTAAGGTAACAGGGCACTGTAGAGGTTGTGCTGCCATGTGTGCTGAGAGAGAGAGAGAGAGAGAGAGAGAGAGAGAGAGAGAGAGAGAGAGAGAGAGAGAGAGAGAGAGAGAGAGAGAGAGAGAGAGAGAGAGAGAGAGAGAGAGAGAGAGAGAGAGAGAGAGAGAGAGAGAGAGAGAGCGAGAGAGAGAGAGAGAGAGAGACAGACAGACCATGGAGATGATGTCTGTGTTGGGGGCCTTGTATTTGAATATGTGTTCATGGTTCTGGGTTCACTTGACCGTGGAGCATTAGTAGCTGTCTAATGGACCGTTGATGACATGCATGCTGGTCCTGTGGGACGTCACCCTCTGGTTTTTACCCACTAGTGCAGGGGAGCTGTTCTGCCTAGCACAGAGTAGGCAGTATAATGCAGTATTATGCAGTATAATTCAGTATTATGCAGTATAATGCATATGCATATTCAATGAATTGTCCCATAGTGGGAATTTGTCGTGGGCTCATCAAACAAAACTCGGAATTAAAACTGAGTTGTTAATTGTTTGCCTTTGATCACATGATAGTTTGGAATGAGTTGGAACCCCCGGCCAGCCTACAAACCTCCAAAGCTCTGGACTGTTTGTCCTTTCTATTCATTCCCATTCTACGTGAGCACAGGAAGTGGTGTTTATATGAGGCCAGGAAATGCTTTACGAAGCCTATGAGGAAGAGGCAGCTGAAGGAATTCCCAAACGGTTTGCCCGTTTGATGCCAGGATCAAAGTGGCGTACTCCCTAGCCAGTACAATTAAGAGGGAGGACAGTACTGCTGTTCTCAACTAGGCAACATTGCAGAGACAGCTTTATGTATGGCGAGCTGCAGCTGCAGCTGTATGAGTTCTAGAACATAACTCCCTTTCACAATGCATAGTTGTTTGTGTTCCAGGACATAACTTCCTTTCACAATGCATAGTTGTTTGTGTTCAAAAACATAGCTTCCTTTCACAATGCATAGTTGTATGTGTTCTAGATCATAACATCCTTTCTCAGTGTATATGTATGTGTTCTAGAACATATCTTCCTTCCACAGTGCATCGTTGTTTGTGTTCTAGAACATATCTTTCTTCCGCAATGCATCGTTGTTTGTGTTCTAGAACATATCTTTCTTCCACAGTGCATCGTTGTTTGTGTTCTAGAACATATCTTCCTTCCACAGTGCATCGTTGTTTGTGTTCTAGAACATATCTTCCTTCCAGAGTGGATTGTTATGGATTCTGAAAACCCTTTTCCATCTCATTACATGTTTCTTCTAGTTTTCACTAATAATATTACAGTAGTGCCACAGGAGTGAGGCATTGACATTTTCACCCCTCTCACAATTAATATATAGCAATGAAATGCCGCTGGAGTGATAAAAATGATGAACTATTATTGAGCGCATATGCTTCTATAACTCCTCCCCTCCTTTTGCCTGCCTTATGCCTGTTCTTACTTTATAGTGAAAAAATAATATATGATAACTCACTCGCAAGCTATAGATATAGTCACATCTTGAATGGATGGCTCTCCTTCTCCCCATATATCCTTAGCTCAATTTGTTTTTCAGCGTCAGCTCTTTCCTTTCCTGTCACAGGGGATAGACTGGGTTGTAAATTTAGTCTTTGATTTTCGGCGCTCGCCCGCAACCCCAACCTCTCAGTGTTAACAAAGGAGAGGGTTTTTGAATAGAAAGGAGTTGTGTTTGTTCTGGCAACGCCCTGCGCACGTGGCCCGTTAACAACTTTGCATAAAGTGCTCTTTTAGGTTGTCAGTCATGCCAAAACCCTCAGCTACCCTTCAAGACCAGTGTTTTTTTTGTTTTGTTTTTCTAAGTTATGCGTATAGACTGTGAAAATCGTTCCTGACAGCACGTTAAATCCTGTGTTGTTTTTTCGTGTTAAACCGTAACGAATATTAATATATATATATACGTTATGTGCTCAAGGCTTTCCTAGGCTTTTTGTTAAGTCTACTTCCAAAAACACAACTCAAACAGTGACAGAAATTAAGACATATTCGAACCTTCTTTGCAAGCGGCTGATTATTATAATTAATTTTTGACTAGTTTTCCTTTCTGCCAGCCCTGGAATTAGCAAACGAAAACACAAGAAGCTTGTTTTTCTCGTGCAGATGACTTCATTTATTCTATGGCCTCCTCAGTTCCAGCTTTGGGATGGAGATGAACTCTCTCCTCCGTCCATTACGGACTTACGATTCAATTGAGGCGATGGGGAAACATTATAAGTGTCATCACGTCTAGTCTAGAGATTATTGAATGGCACGGCAGAAGAGGCCAACTCGAATGAACTTGAGGCTATTTACTCACATAATGGTGATGGCACAGCATCCATCTGCCCATTCAAATTGGTATGGGTGGAGAAATAAGTTATTATATTAGCCAGTTTATGAGAATAGCAAGGCTTTCAGGCTTTAACAGCTAGATTTGATAGGTGAGCAGCAGGTGGACCAACGTCATTGGTATGCCTGTCACAACAAACAAAAAAAGTATCATGTCTGCCGTCACATGGCCGCAGTGCGCCGACGTGTAATACATATCAATAAGTGTCTTCAAAACATAGTTAGGTTACGTCATATTTAGATATAGAGTTGACTTTAAGGTCTACAAGACCTTGTAGCTTTCGGCCAAGATCATCGTCGTATTCTCTCAACGTACACAGTATCTGTTTTCCTTGGAACGGCAGTATGCACCGTGTGGATCTGCGTGGTAATCCCAGGCTTTGACACGCTGCCCAGGCCCAGTCTTCCTCTGACAGAGCACAACCCCAACGTTGGTGGAGGGGGCCAGATAAAACAGAACAGGAACATATTTCACTACAGTTTCTGCTGCAGTGTGGAGGAATCGCCTTTATTTTATTGGTATTTTTGGTGGTATTTTTTTTTTATCAAGCCTCTCGTGAAAGAAAAACCTGCTTGAGATTGCCATATTTAAGAGTGTGATGTGTTCAACTATTTTGTTTACCCATTATGTCCCTAAAATACCACACAAGACTCTTAAGGCAGCTAAGTTGAGATGCTTCTTCTCGAAAGCTCACTCCAAATCGTAGAATAACTCGACAATGTCATTTTGAACGATACAAAATCAAGAATCTCTTCATATGCTAAAGAGCTTGAATAAGCCAGCCAAATATTTTTTGAGTGTCCACCGTGATTCGCCTATAATTTTCCAGCACATCTTAGCTATTGCTGCGCAACGTACAATTGTGCTGTAAGATCAATTTCTCTCTACTTATTTAAAAACTCCCATGAGGAATATGTGTGTGCCATAGTTTAGCGAGCGACCCCGCCCTCCCCCTTTTTAAGAGTCCATCTCCTGAAACTCTCCCGCTGATTCCTTTAGGCTGTTCTGTTTGGATTTCAGACCCTCCAGGTATGTAATTAGTTTCTGGCTCCGCCCACGCTAAGGAGGCATAGTTTGCATTTCTCTACGATTAGGGCGACCTGCCAAGACCGGGCAAAAGAAAGCTGTGGTTATTTCTTTTCCCCAAAGCCAACGAGATAGAGGAACATTTTATTCAGGAGAGCACAAGAGAAATAACTCCTGCTTAACAGCTGTCAAATCCTCGCATCAAATCTGCTACACTTGGCAATTGGCAAGGAGTCAAGCAATGTTCGATTCGGCCTAGCACTTCGTCTTATTTTGGCCAGTGATTTGTTCTCATAGAAAAGCTCCTCAATTTTGACTTTTATTGTGAAGCACTCCAAAGGTCTCGTGTCTGGAGCACTGGTTAAGTGGGGTGAGGAGGAGCGCGTACGGACACAATATCCCAGCAACAGGAATGTCTTAATCGACTTTGCTCTCTCCCAAATACCCAGTGAACCAAAATGTCAGGCGCTTTTGCTCTGCGTTTCGAGCCCTTTCCATTCAACGTAAGGGTTGACTGTGTAGTCCCCCAGTGGCAATGCTAGCGACAGCCACAATAATGAGCGCTAATAGCTTTGGCCAGTGGGCATTGAGACCCAAATCTGCTGGAGTCAGCATATTGCCAGGTGCTCTTTCTTCTGCCTCGTATTATGTGAGTGGTGTGCAGAGTAAAATACAATTAGAAGAACCAGCTATTCTCACCGTTCTATATTTTGCACATTTTGGTCAAAAAGACCAATGCTGCTGTGTGAATGCTGGAAAGAGCATGGTTTTTATATATGGCCATAGAATGGCACTGAATAGAATCATCTCAGAACAAATTTAACCTACAGGTCCAAGTTAAATGGCAGTAGCAATGCAGTAAATATTGTATACATTTAATATTTGTAATATTTGTATTTGTAGTTGAAATTAAAGCTGAAGTTGCCATGCTGCTTTGCATTTCACATGTTTTGCAAAATTGCACATATTACAAACTATATCCCGGCAGGCTTGCATAAATAAAAGTATCTTATAAAAAACAAACGCTCTGGTTTGTTATGTATCCACAAGGCAACAGGACACAGCTACACAAAATGACAAAACTACACAACATTACACAACAGGACGCAGCTACACAACAGGACAAAACTACACAACAGGACAAAACTACACAACATGACAAAACTACACAACATGACAAAACTACACAACATGACAAAACTACACAAAATGACAAAACTACACAACATGACACAACTACACAACAGGACAAAACTATACAACATGACAAAACTACACAACAGGACAAAACTACACACCAGGACGCAGCTACACAACAAGACAAAACTACACACCAGGACGCAGCTACACAACAGGACGCAGCTACACAACAGGTCACAGCTACACAACAGGACGCAGCTACGCAACAGGACGCAGCTTCACAACAGGACAAAACTACACAACATGACAACTACACAACAGGACAAAACTACACAACATGACAAAACTACACAACATGACAACTACACAACACAAAACTACACAACATGACAAAACATACAAAACTACACAACAGGACAAAATTACACAACATGACAAAACTACACAACAGGACAAAACTACACACCAGGACGCAGCTACACAACAAGACAAAACTACACACCAGGACGCAGCTACACAACAGGTCACAGCTACACAACAGGACGCAGCTACGCAACAGGACGCAGCTTCACAACAGGACAAAACTACACAACATGACAACTACACAACAGGACAAAACTACACAACATGACAAAACTACACAACATGACAAAACTACACAACATGACAACTACACAACAGGACAAAACTACACAACATGACAAAACTACACAACATGACAAAACTACACAACAGGACAAAATTACACAACATGACAAAACTACACAACAGGACAAAACTACACACCAGGACGCAGCTACACAACAAGACAAAACTACACACCAGGACGCAGCTACACAACAGGTCACAGCTACACAACAGGACGCAGCTACGCAACAGGACGCAGCTTCACAACAGGACAAAACTACACAACATGACAACTACACAACAGGACAAAACTACACAACAGGACAAAATTACACAACAGGACACAACTACACAACATGACAAAACTACACAACAGGACAAAACTACACAACAGGACAAAACTACACAACAGGACGCAGCTACACAACAAGACAAAACTACACACCAGGACGCAGCTACACAACAGGACGCAGCTACGCAACAGGACGCAGCTACACAACATGACAAAACTACACAACATGACAAAACTACACAACATGACACAACTACACAACAGGACGCAGCTACACAGCCATGTTGCCTTCTGTTCGTTGTGCCTCTCTCTCTTAATCTTGTTGTGAGAGAATAAGTGGGAGAGTTTTTCCAGGGCCTGAGGGTGGTGTTTGAGTTTACTACTTTGTGGGGTTGGGGGTCTCTTCTTCCCCTCTCCATAAATCACTTTTACAAATCAAAAGGCTTTAGTGAGGCCATGGAGTAAGCCAACTGGTGTGGAATCACGCTTGCAGGGACTCTTTTGGAGTCGTTTAGGGACAGGCCACTTACTGGGGGCCACTTGTTTCCACTTCGAACCCAACTCACACACTGAGGCATTGTGAGGTTTAGCTCTGTTAACTCTCTCTCTCTCTGTGTGTGTGTGTGTGTGTGCGTGCGTGCGTGCGTGCAGAGAGGGGTGGAGGGTGCACCTGTGCGCCGTGGTGTCCCTTCAGCTTTGAAGTGACAGTCCCAAGTCTTGGCCTTCCTAGACCCGTTGTGATAATAGTTTACCAGCCAGACCCTTTTTCCAAAGACACACACACACACACACACACACACACACCTTGCATGATGTCATCGGGTTCAGAATGACTGTAATTGATCACAGGCGCTCTGCTTGTGTAAAGCACTGTCAGAACCACAGCTTTACAGTGTTACGTTTGTGGTTTTGTACTGCTTGAGGATCCTTACAGTGGATTAAAATGACTTTTTATCCATATTAACAACAATTCTGTCTCTACAGGGTAACTATTTGGTCCAGAAACACAAGTAACTTGATGCTTGGTTGTACCAAACTAATAAATCATTGTGGGTTGCAACACAATTTTATCATTAAAACACTTCGTTTTTTGTTTTTTTTATGAATAACAATAAATAATAAAATGTCAAATAATAAATGACTACATTTTAAAAAAGACGCTATGTCCTCTATTTGTACATGAATATGTCCATTTAGTTCTCTGACTTTCTTCCCTTTCTCTCTCTCTCTCTCTTCCTGTGCTTGTGCTGCAGCCAACTGCTTGCCCCAGTGCCAGAACGGAGGAATGTGCCTCAGGCCCCAGCTCTGTGTCTGCAAGCCGGGCTCCAAGGGCAAGGCATGCGAACAGAAGACCATGCCCACCACCTCCTACCCGTCCCAGCCTGGGAACGGACACGTCAACGGACACAACAACGGCGGCCACACTAATGGCGGCCACACTAATGGCGGCCACACTAACAGACACAACGTGGTACCACAACGGCCCATTCCCCAGCAAGTGCCTCCTAAGGGATACGCCCCCGTCCCAGCTCCCGTTCCCATCAGCAACATGGCCCAGATGAGGCTGACCGTCAAGCAGTCTCCTCAGCTGATCCGACCTCACTATGTCCAACAGCAGTAAGTCAAAAAGCTGCATTCGTTGTCTTGGAGAATACTAACTAAGTAAGTCTTGTATGGTCGATGTTTTTGTCTTTAAATCTGGTTGCAACTGTCATCGCCCTTTATTCGGGTTAGGTTTGACAACGATCAAAGTTTATTGTTAGAGGAGAGTCTGTTTTCTTTTGAAAATTATGCATCATGCAATCATGCATGCGCCATGTTGGTGTGTCAGTACTAATGGCGAGGCCGCCCTTAGATAGCTCTCTACAGCAGTTAGACTCGTTTAAACAAAAACAGGGTTGTTGTGAGCGTTTTCCCTGTAAGAGTATATCTTTACCCGCCCCCTGCTGTGTTGAATGCGCTGATAGGGTCTTTCGAACACCTCTGTACAGTTCACACTGTCTCAGAATTGCCATCCATCAGTGAGATTGGTAGAAGCTATTCTGAAACCTTGTTAGGTCTTATCGGAGTGATGGCAGGTGCAGAAATAAATCTCCGTTTTCCAGACCAATATGTGGCGACGGTGTTGAAAGGGAAATCATCCCTGTAAAGAAAGACATTTGGACACAAATTCACACAGCACCAATATGAATGACAACAACTGTATTCATATTCGAATGTCAAGGAATATATTATTTTCAAATGAAATCGTGGGTGTTTTTTGTAAATGGTCAGGAGGTTTTTTCTGTGTAGCTCAAGGACTTGTAATTGTTACGTAGACCTGTGTCCTTACCTAAAACGGACCTTTATTTAACCACAAGTTAAGTCTTGTTTAATTCTGTTTCCCCTGTCGCCGATAGCAACTGCGGGTCATCCGAAGTGACGCAAAAATATTGAATTAATCTTGAGGTCAGTGACTCATAATCAGATCAGGAAGGCATGCAAACGCAGCCGCGTGAGGGAGTTTGATTTTGCAAACAAGCTATGTATACTGTTGTATATATTACAAAATTGACATATTCAATTTTGTATATTATTTGCTATAACCTCAAGCTATGTATACCAGGTTCTGCTATAACCTCAAAGCATGTGTCTGTAAATTCTGTGAGCCGATTTTATCTTTCTGCTCATTGAGGTCAGAGGTCAGGCGTCCGCTGACCTTTGACCTCATTAAAGAGGAAAGTGGGCGTAGCCGGATAGTTTTTTATTGGGCACATAATGGGTGCTGTACCTTTGCCGTAAACAGTCAATTTGTTCGCGTGTAAATCTCGTTCGGACCGGTGCCACGTTTTCACAACCAGGAGTTTTCCAGGAAAAGAAACGACCAAAAACAAACACAAGTGTTAGAGGAAAGTGTTTAGGAGGAGGGAGCCAAGTCATAAGCGTGACCTTAGAACTGCATGGTGGTGCTTAATGCTGTTGAGTAAGCTGAGGCGGGGCTCTCCGCTCATCGTTTCTCACTCCCCACACATAAATCACCGCGGACGGGTTAATGTTACGGTAATGGCTGGCACCACGGGTCAGTGACCAGGGTCAAATGTGGTAACTGACCGGAGAGGAGTATTAAGGCTGCGGCAGCAATGCGCCACATCCACTTTTGATTGTCCCTGCACTAGGACCTCCTATATTTTGCGCTGTGGTCAGTCTTTTGTTTTTTATCCATGTTTTTTCAGTGTGTGTAGGATTCCTAGAAGACAACAACCAAAAGTCAGGAATTGGGCTGCACTTTACAAACTCAACATTGTTTTGGTTGATGGTGCCAGGAAATCTTTTTTTTTATAATAATTAAGTCTGTTTCACTTATCTCATAAACAGCAGGTGGACACCCGTAACGTAACATAGTGCACACGAGCCCTGTGCACGTTATTTTAAGCTCCAGTTTCTGCCGGTTGAATGTGGCTAATGAGGCTGCTTTTGGTGCACTATATTGGGCCGTAGTTAGCACAGTGGTGGGACAGTTCTCTGGTTCTTGGCACAGTGGCTTTTCTGCTCCCAGCTAGTATCTGCCTGCTGCTCGTTAGTATCTCCCGGTCTCTTCCAGAAGAAGGAGGGTGTAG
>JAPMUY010001573.1:0-18912 GCA_026901105.3 Galaxias olidus | reverse complement strand
AGGGATCATATAAAATCAGAACAATGGCATCCATCAAGGGTAAGACGTCTGAGAACCTTTAAGAATGCATCAAGGTATAGAGTCACATTTCAATCCAGTGAAATGCACACTGCTATTTGAAATAGAAATATAACAGCATCACTTCTATAATATCATGCTAGATCAAGTTTGATGTTAAGATGGAAAAACACATGGTGTTCGCAGCATAACGAGTCAGGACGTGAGAGTCCGCTCACTTTATATGGAGTGCCACAGACAATGTGGTTGGAACATTGGTTTTAACTCAAGGCTTCATGTGCTGAATACTTGCTATAGGCACTCAGCACCAATTATGTCATCAAGGTGACCTATAACCTTTTGTTCCTATAGCAACTGAAGGGAAAATACATCATATAAATGCCATTGTTGCACACTTGGACAATAAACGTGAAGTCCAGACATGCGTAGCTTAATTTTTAAGTAGTTTATTCTGAAACAGAAATCATTCAATGTGTCAGCCTACTGGCGGCTGCTTGCTAACTTTCCTAGTCCTAATGAACAATAAACTAATACACACACATGTGCCTTTTCATAATCTGCTACGTTCCTTACTTTACAGATTTTCCTTAGCGTCTATCTTCTATGCTGACAAATATGCTGGACAATCGCGTCAGGTGTGTAAACATCTTTAAGTTGTTAGTCTTATATGCATACACATTTGTCGGACAATGCTCACCTGAAACAGAAACCATTCAATGTGTTAGCCTACTGGCAGATGCTTGCTAACTTTCATATTCCTAACTAACAACTAATACACACACGTGCCTTTTCGTAATCAAGACCCTTAAGCTGGCCCAACATTGCCTGTACTTGTTCTCTTATGATTATCCTCTATGCCTAACATACATCCTGATTTTCAATCTGTGTGTAAGTATACCACCAGCTACATACATAATAAACAAATAATGAAATACATACCAACATAACCATATGGTGTGGTTCTCTTTTCAACATAGGTCCCCTGCTTTAATCTAACAAAGTCCCACACAATAGTAAAGATACTGATTGCTTTTATTTTTTATTTATAATTGCTTAATTATCTACCCCAAAAATAGCACAAACATGAATGACAAGTTCTGCTTTCAAACAGATTCACGTGCAGGGAGACACATCTGGCGCACCCAAACAAATCAGTCTGTAGATTCAGCACCTTGGAGAGAGTCAGCAGAATGTCCAGTCAGTAAATAAAGAGGTCTCTAGTAGATTCAGCACCTTGGAGAGAGCCAGCAGAATGTCCAGTCAGTAATTAAAGAGGTCACTAGTAGATTCAGCAACTTGGAGAGAGTCAGCAGAATGTCCAGTCAGTAATTAAAGAGGTCTCTAGTAGATTCAGCACCTTGGAGAGAGTCAGCAGAATGTCCAGTCAGTAATTAAAGAGGTCTCTAGTAGATTCAGCACCTTGGACACAGTCAGCAGAATGTTCAGTCAGTAAATACAGTTTCTCACAATTGCTAAAACACTAAATCCCATTTTCTGAATCAAATCATCAGTGGCCTAAACCCATTTGTCAAATCATTCACCCTTTTGTCAAAACCTTAAACAAGTTTAGGTAGTTAGACACAATTAACACAACTCTAATACACAATTTTCGCTGTGATTCTCTAGTGTTGCAAAATGGTAAACACTAGTGTCTAAAGTTAAACACAACTTCAACACAGTTGTCATCGTTTAAACACGACTCAAAATACTTCACATTCACACTTGTTTCAAATGTTGTGATCAAACCAATTGTGTCAGACAGAATACAGTTTTTCACAATGGCTAAAACACATTTCTTGAAACCTTCACCCATTTTCTCAAAATTTTAAACACAAATCCAAATATTCCAAAACAGTAATTTCTAATGAAATTCAGGCAACTACAAAAGACGTGATGCTGAGGCAGTAAACTATGGCGTGTGTGCTGGGTGCAGGGAAGTTAAAGTGGTAAAGAAAGTGAAAAGTTACAGTTTGAAGAGCATTGCAGGAATACATGTTGTATAGACTAACATTGAAGCTGTAGTTTACATGTTGTATAGACCAACATTGAACCTGTAGTTTACATGTTGTATAGACTAACATTGAACCTGTAGTTTACATGTTGTAAAGACTAACATTGAATCTATAATACACCACAGTAGTTTACATGTTGCATAGACTTACATTGAACTTATAATATAAGGTAAGTACGATCCTGATGCAGAATTGATTCATAAATCTAAGAAATAACTTTTGCAAACTCAGAATAAAAGCATTAGGATATTATTATCATTATTATTTGTAAAAAATAAATAATTCTTATAATGCATTCATATGAAGGTAAAATTCTAAAACGGAGCAAAAGGAAACTTTTGCTTTTACAACTTTAACTTTTACAAAAGTTAAAATAATAAGTAAGCCGATGGGAAACATAGCAAGGTCTATAAATGCAACAAAGAAAAAAAAACGAATCATTCTTTTGTTAATCAATGACTGTAATAAAGTTATGGAAAATATTATTTAGTAGTTTAGTAGGCTGTCTGATTACATAACATGTCACCTGATCACATCTATTTCTGTCCTGAAAGGAATGTAATCTTGTGTATTTCCTCAATTCAACACAGAGGAGCAGACTGAATCAGAAACAACAGATGTGAGGATGGCATCTCATTCAGGTGCGTTTAGACCTTTATTTAACAAGCTACAAAAACAATCATTTCAGTTTTTTATCATTCGGATACGTTTTTTTACAAAAACAGCAAACAGCTACTCAGAGCTGAGGATTGTGTTGCTGAGGGTCAGAAGGCCAGACGATGAGAAGGGCAGAGAACGAGAGGGTGTATAGTCTTGATGGAGGGCTTTGATGTGTGGAGAGAGGATCAAGCTGACGGTTAGTGGACTTAGATTTAGGAAGAGCTCAGAGATAAAGATCACAGATGCTGGGGTGAAGTCAGAAAGGGAGCTGGTGAATGACAGAGCTGGTGGGACAATCCAGGATCGGTCCTCTGAGGAGGGGCAGATGAGATCACCTGGAGGTGGATGGTGTTGATTTGGGGTGAAAGTTCAGGAAGGAAGAGCAGTTTTCAGTGGAGTTATTAGAAGGGAGGGTGCTAGGTGGCTGTAATAGGGAGCTGACTGTAGAGAAGAGGGCTCCGGTGTTACAAGATCAACAGATACATGATCAACAAGATCAGATTATTAATAGACAAGATGGAGGAGAAGAGAAGGAGAGAGGGAAAGAGGGAGTGATGAAACAGAGAGGGATTTTAAGATCACTAGTATGTTGGTAAATAATAAAATGTTATTTTCATAAATTATTCTGACCGTGATTATATTTACTTATATACACTAATACAAACTAAAGTTGATTTTCTCCCTCTTCTCGGTGTTTCTGTCCGTCTCTCAGAGCTGAGGATTGAGATGCTGGGATTCAAAGCAGCAGGAAAGAGTTCATCAGGAAACACCATCCTGAACAGCGAGGAGTTTAAGTTAGGGAGAACTGCTCAGTGTGTAAAGAGACAGGGAGAAGTAGCAGGGAGGCAGATCACTGTGGTCGACACTCCAGGATGGTGGAGTTTTCACACTGTAGAGGAGACACCTGAGCTGGTTAAACAGGAGATTGTCTGTAGTGTGTCTCTGTGTCCCCCAGGACCCCATGCTGTCCTCCTGGTCATAAGAGTGGACGCAGCATTTAGAGAAAAAAACAGAAAATCATTGAAAGGTCATGTGGTTCTTCTGTGTCAAAGAGTTTGGGATCACACTATAGTGCTGTTCACCAATGGAGACTGTCTGGGAGACACAACCATTGAGCAGCACATTGAGAGTGAAGGGGAGGCCCTCCAGAGGCTTGTTGAGAAATGTGGGAACAGGTATCATCTCTTCAACAATGAGAACAGAGGTGATGTCACTCAGGTCACAGAGCTGCTGGAGAAGATAGAGGAGATGGTGGCAGGAAACAGAGGAGGACATTATGAGAAAGGAGCTCCATCAACACCTTCTCTGTCTCTCAGGAAAGCAAAGAGCAAGGAGTTTCCTCCCTATAGTGAGTATTTACTATAAACACATTTAACATGAAGGATCGATAATTTATCAATAAACACACTCACAGCCGATCCTCCTACAGTTTACAATCATAACACACATAATGGTTGTTGCTCTTTTTTATGTTTATTTTTGGCATTTATTGGCTCAAAACACATCTGTCAATGTCACTGTCAAAAACAAAAGGTTAGCATGAGAGTTTAAAACAAGATGCTTGTTCTGTCAGTCATATCTAACTTTGATTCACAGTGAGTGAAGATGACCTCTCAGAAAGATGGTCCGTGAGATCTTCAGGGTATGGATCCCAGTCTACTCTGTTCAGCACTGAAGCCTCTTCTATGTTTGGATCATCAGTAACTCTTACCTCCTCACTGAGTTCTGGTGTCGGCTCTCTAGCATCCATCCCAGAGTCTGTAACAAGTTCAAGATCAGGAAGAAGATTCAAGCTACCAAAGTTCCTCAGACCCAGAGCAGAGCTGGAAGAGATGACAGAGTCTGATGTTCACCTGGACAGAGACACATAGAGAGACAGACCTGCTGTTAAAGTAAAACAATGTCCTCCTCTACACTCCACACTTTAATGGACCTACTGACACATCTGGTTGGATAACAAAATAGTGTTTAGAATCTAATATTTATATATTTCTTTTTTTTCTTGTATTGAATAGATTTTTGCATCTTCCACAACAGATGTTCCAACAGGATCAAACTATTAAACAAAGTTTAAAACACATTTACCTGCAGAGTGACTCACCTGTCCTGACATGTCTGCCCCAGGTAGCAGTCAGTATGTAACAGTGAACCTCCTGTTCCCCAGACTGCTGTGAGGAGATTATCACTCTGTTGAATAAGTAACATGTTGTCCATTGTTATAACCAGGTAGCAGTCAGTATGTGACAGTGAACCTCCTGCTCTCCAGACTGCTGTGAGGAGATTATCACTCTGTTGAATAAGTAACATGTTGTCCATTGTTATAACCAGGTAGCAGTCAGTATGTAACAGTAAACCTCCTGCTCTCCAGACTGCTGTGAGGAGATTATCACTCTGTTGAATAAGTAACATGTTGTCCATTGTTATAACCAGGTAGCAGTCAGTATGTAACAGTGAACCTCCTGCTCTCCAGACTGCTGTGAGGAGATTATCACTCTGTTGAATAAGTAACATGTTGTCCATTGTTATAACCAGGTAGCAGTCAGTATGTAACAGTGAACCTCCTGCTCTCCAGACTGCTGTGAGGAGATTATCACTCTGTTGAATAAGTAACATGTTGTCCATTGTTATAACCAGGTAGTTGTCAGTATGTAACAGTGAACCTCCTGCTCTCCAGACTGCTAGGATCCTGACTGACAATCTGAGGAGATTTTCATTCAGGGAATTCTGTTCTAGTGAATATCTTGTACTTACTCTGCTGTTATAAATAATTGTTTGGGTTTGTTTGTCATGTTTTATGATTGACAAAAACGTAATTGTAAATATCTGTGAAAGAGTAAATATATTTTATTGTAAATAAATAGTTTATTAAATTGAAAAAGATTGTGTCCTCGTTGAATGTTGACATATTATCCAGATGAGCCTCCAAGTGGTGAACAAGAAAACATGCACTCTCCCTACTTACCAGCATTTCAACACTTAGGTTATCACATTAACCAGGAAGCCTGCCAGTATTTGCCCAAACCCCCTTCATCTATGTGTAGGAAATGTGCTCTACAAATAAATGTGCCTTTGTATGTTTACTGTCCCAGATATGTATGTCCCAGGGAGCCTCAAAATAATTTACAAACCCACCCATGCCAGCATGACTTGTATTTATACATTCAATGGAATGTATTTAATTTATTTCAATATTTAATGCTTAAGACGGATTATTTTGTCCGACTAAACTATCATTCCAGGAACTAGTAATACAGTAAAATGTTCCATGTTTTGAGTTAGTGGCTGCCAAGCAAGTTTGTCACACACAGCCTGTGGGCTCCATGGGTTTAAAGACTGTAATATAATCTATAATACACTCCTTACATTGGGGGTAAGGTAGATGAAGTGATGTATCCTGTTTATAGTTATATAATCTATAATACACTCTTTACTTTGGGGTAAGGTAGATAAAGTGATGCACCCTGTTTATAGTTATATAATCTATAATACACTCCTTACATTGGGGGTAAGATAGATGATGGGATGTACCCTGTGTATAGTTATATAATCTATAATACACTCCTTACATTGGGGGTAAAATAGATGAAGGGATGTACCCTGTTTATAGTTATATAATCTATAATACACTCCTTACATTGGGGCTAACATAGATGAAGATATGCATCCTGTTTATAGTTATATAATCTATAATACACTCTTTACTTTGGGGTAAGGTAGATAAAGTGATGCACCCTGTTTATAGTTATATAATCTATAATACACTCTTTACTTTGGGGTAAGATAGATGAAGATATGCATCCTGTTTATGGTTATATAATCTATAATACACTCCTTACATTGGGGGTAAGATAGATGAAGAGTGGACACAGCATTTACAGATAAACACATTGAATCAGTGGAAGGTCACCTGGGTGACAACACGGAAGTGGGGTGTATAAAATGGTTGACGTGTTGGTAACTAGCACGTTCTCAGAGTCAAGAAGTGAGTGTTTTGTTCGCTAGCTTTATATGGAGTGCCACAAACAACGTGGTTGGAACATCTGTTTTAACTCAAGGCTTCATGTGCTGACTACTTGTTATAGGCACTTAGCACCAATTTTGTCATCAAGGTGACCTATGACCTTTTGTTCCTAGAGCAACTGAAGGAAAAATACATCATATTAATGCCATTGTTGCAACACTTGGACAATAAACGTGAAGTCCAGACATGCGTAGCTTTTTAAGTAGTTTATTCTGAAACAGGAACCATTCAATGTGTCAGCCTACTGGAAAAATCGCTTCAAGTGTGTAAACATGTTTACATTGTTAGTCTTATATGCATACACATTTGTTGAACAATACTCACCTGAAACAGAAACCGTTCAATGCATCAGCCTACTGGAGGCTGCTTGCTAACTTTCATAGTCCTAACTAACAAACAACTAATACACACACACGTGCCTTTTCGTAATCAAGACCATTAAGCTGGCCCAACATTACCTGTACTTGTTCTCTTATGATTATCCTCTATGCCTAACAAACATTCTTATTTTCAATCTGTGTGTAAGTATACCACCAGCTACAGTGCCTTGCAAAAGTATTCACCCCCCTTGGCATTTTTCATGTTTTGTTGCCTCACAACCTGGAATTAAAATGGATTGTTTGAAGGTTTGCATCATTTCATCCAGAGAACATGCCTAAAACTTTGAAGATGTGATTTTTTTTTTTTTTTTTTTTTTTTTTATCGTGAACCAAACAACAAATAGGACAAAATAACAGAAAACTTCAGCGTGCATAAATATTCACCCCCCTAAGGTCAGTACTTTGTAGAGCCGCCTTTTGCGGTAATTACAGCTGCAAGTCGCTTTGGATAAGTCTCTATGAGCTTGCCACATCTTGCCACTGGGATTTTTGCCCATTCCTCAAGGCAAAACTGCTCCAGCTCCTTCATGTTGGATGGTTTCCGCTTGTGAACAGCAATCTTCAAGTCTGACCACAGATTCTCAATTGGATTGAGATCTGGGCTTTGACTAGGCCATTCCAACACATTTAAATGTTTCCCCTTAAACCACTCGAGTGTCGCTTTAGCAGTATGCTTCGGGTCATTGTCCTGCTGGAAGGTGAACCTCCGTCCCAGTCTGTAATTAGAGTTTTTCACAATTGCTAAAACACAAAATCCCATTCTCTAAACCAAATTATCCGTGACCTAAACCCATTTGTCAAATCATTTTCCCTTTTGTCAAAACCTTAAACAAGTTTAGGTAGTAAGAAACAATTAAAGCTTTCAACTCTATTACACAATTTTCGCTGTGATTCACTAGTGTGGCCAAATGGTAAACAGTAGTGTCAAAAGTTAAACACAACTTCAACACAAATGTCATCGTTTAAACACAATGACTCAAAATACTTCACATTCACACTTGTTTTAAATGTTGTGACAAAACAAATTGTATCAGACAGAAAACTGTTTTTCACAATTGTATCAGACAGAATACAGTTCTTCACAACTGCTAAAACACATTTCTTGAAACCTTCACCCATTTTCTCAAAATTCGACACAAAAATCCAAATATTCCAAAACAGTAAATTTTCATGAAATACAGGCAACTGCATAAGACGTGACGCTGAGGCAGTAAACTATGGCGTGTGTGCTGGGTGCAGGGAAGTTCAAGTGGTAAAGAAAGTGAAAAGTTACAGTTTGAAGAGCATTGCTGGAATACATGTTGTATAGACTAACATTGAAGCTGTAGTTTACATGTTGTATAGACTAACATTGAACCTGTAGTTTACATCTTATATAGACTAACATTGAAGCTGTAGTTTACATGTTGCATAGACTAACATTGAAGCTGTAGTTTACATGTTGTATAGACTAACATTGAACCTGTAGTTAACATGTTGTATAGACTAACATTGAACCTGTAGTTTACATGTTGTATAGACTAACATTGAACCTGTTGTTAACATGTTGTATAGACTAACATTGAACCTAATACACCACAGTGGTTTACATGTTGTATAGACTAACATTGAACCTGTAGTTTACATGTTGTATAGACTAACATTGAACCTGTAGTCAAGATGTTATATAGACTAACATTGAACCTAATACACCACAGCCGTTACATTTTGTATAGACTAACATTGAACCTGTAGTTTACATGTTGTATAGACTACCATTGAACCTGTTGTTAACATGTTGTATAGACTAACATTGAACCTAATACACCACAGTGGTTTACATGTTGTATAGACTAACATAGAATCTGAAGTTTACATGTTATATAGACTAAGATTGAAACGAATACACCACAGTAGTTAACATGTTGTATAGACAAACATTGAACCTATAATACACCACAGTAGTTAACATTCAACCTATAATACACCACAGTAGTTAACATGTTGTATAGACTAACATTGAACCTGTAGTTAAGATGTTATATAGACTAACATTGAACCTAATACACCACAGTAATTAACATGTTGCATATACTAACATTGAACCTGTAGTTTACATGTTGTATAGACTAACATAATGAATCACTGAAACACCACAGTAGTTAACATGTTGTATAGACTAACATTGAACACATAATATACTGCTGTATCCTCCTTTTGAACGTTTTTGACAAACACACTGTTCTAGCTGGAATAACCGGTTTGTAGGAGGGGCTTGTTAACACTGGATTTCATTTTCAATATAGTTCACCTGTCAAGAAAGAGAGGTAAGTCCGATCCTGATACAGAATAGATTCATACATCTAATAAGATAATTTAGCAAATTCAGAATAAAAGCAATAGGATATTATTATTGTTATGATTGTTTATTAAGATAAATAAATCTTATAATGCATTCATATGAAGGTACAATTCTAAAACAGAGCAAAAGGAAACAGTTAAAGTAGTAAGTAAGCTGATGGGAAACAGCAAGGTCTTGAAATGCTCAAATAAACCTAATCATACTTTTGTAAATCAATGACTATAATAAAATTATAGATAATATTATGAAATACTTAATCTACTAAAAAGATTGCTGTCTGACTACTTTACATGTCACATGATCACATCTATATCTGCCTGAAAGGAATTTTATCTTGAGCATTTCCTCAATTCAACACAGAGGAGCAGACTGAATCAGAAAACAGATGTGAGGATGGCATCTCATTCAGGTGCGTTTAGAACCTTTATTTAACAAGCTACAAAAACAATAATTTCAGTTTTTTATCATTCGGATACGTTTTTTTACAAAAACATCCAACAGCTACTCAGAGCTGAGGATTGTGTTGCTGAGGGTCAGAAGGCCAGACGATGAGAAGGGCAGAGAACCAGAGGGTGAAGAGTCTTGATGGAGGGCTTTGATGTGTGGAGAGAGGATCAAGCTGACAGTTAGTGGACTTAGATTAAGGAAGAGCTCAGAGATAAAGATCACAGATGCTGGGGTGAAGTCAGAAAGGGAGCTGGTGAATGACAGAGCTGGTGGGACCATCCAGGATAGGTCTTCTGATGGAGAGGCAGAAGAGATCACCTGTAGGTGGATGGTGTTGATTTGGGGTGAAAGTTCAGGAAGGCAGAGCAGTTTTCAGTGGAGATATTAGAAGGGAGGGTGCCAGGTGGCTGTATTAGGGAGCTGACTGTAGAGAAGAGGGCTCCGGTGTTACAAGATCAACAGATACATGATCAACAAGATCAGATATATGATTGACAAGATGGAGGAGAAGAGAAGGAGAGAGGGTAAGAGAGAGTGATGAAACAGAGAGGGGTTTTAAGATCACTAGTATGTTGGTAAATAATAAAATGTTATTTTCATTAATTAATCTGACAGTGATTATATTTACTTACATACACCAATACAAATTAAAGTTATTTTTTTCCCTCTTCTAGGTGTTTCTCTCCATCTCTCAGAGCTGAGGATTGAGATGCTGGGATTCAAAGCAGCAGGAAAGAGTTCATCAGGAAACACGATCCTGGACAGAGAGGAGTTTAAGTTAGGGAGAACTGCTCAGTGTGTGAAGAGACAGGGAGAAGTAGCAGGGAGGCAGATCACTGTGGTCGACACTCCAGGATGGTGTAGTTTTTATACTGTAGAGGAGACAACTGAGCTGGTTAAACAGGAGATTGTCTGTAGTGTGTCTCTGTGTCCCCCAGGACCCCATGCTGTCCTCCTGGTCATAAGAGTGGACAGAGCATTTATAGATGAATACAGGAAATCAGTGGAAGGTCACCTAGGTCTTCTCAGTGAGAGAGTTTGGGGTCACACTATAGTGCTGTTCACCCATGGAGACTGTCTGGGAGACACAACCATTGAGCAGCACATTGAGAGAGAAGGTGAGGCCCTCCAGAGGCTTGTTGAGAAATGTGGGAACAGGTATCATGTCTTCAACAATGAGAACAGGGGTGATGTCACTCAGGTCACAGAGCTGCTGGAGAAGATAGAGGAGATGGTGGCAGGAAACAGAGGAGGACATTATGAGATAGACAGAGAGATGATAGACAAGATGGAGGAGAAGAGAAGGATAGAGAAAGAGAGAGGAGAGAAGAGACTGATGAAGATGAAGAAGGAGAGAGAGAGAGGCTGAGGTCACTGAAAGGTATGTCATCAACTCTTCATGACTTCAATGAGTGGATACAAATCATGATTTTCACAAAAATATAGTCTTAAATTGTAAAAAAAAAAAAATCTAAAATAATAATTCCACAAGGTTAACCGTTTATTTTCTCTTTTAGGTGTCTCCCTCCATCTCTCAGAGCTGAGGATTGTGATGCTGGGGAACAAAGCAGCGGGAAAGAGTTCAACAGGAAACACCATCCTGGACAGAGAGGAGTTTAAGTTTGGGAGAACTGCTCAGTGTGTGAAGAGACAGGGAGAAGTAGCAGGGAGGCAGATCACTGTGGTCGACACTCCAGGATGGAGGAGTTCTCACACTGTAGAGAAGACAACTGAGCTGGTTAAACAGGAGATTGTCTGTAGTGTGTCTCTGTGTCCCCCAGGACCCCATGCTGTCCTCCTGGTCATAAGAGTGGACAGAGCATTTATAGATAAAAACAGGGAATCAGTGAAAGGTCACCTAGGTCTTCTCAGTGAGAGAGTCTGGGATCACACTATAGTGCTGTTCACCTATGGAGACTGTCTGGGAGACACAACCATTGAGCAGCACATTGAGAGTGAAGGGGAGGCCCTCCAGAGGCTTGTTGAGAAATGTGGGAACAGGTATCATGTCTTCAACAATGAGAACAGGGGTGATGTCACTCAGGTCACAGAGCTGCTGGAGAAGATAGAGGAGATGGTGGCAGGAAACAGAGGAGGACATTATGAGATAGACAGAGAGATGATAGACAAGATGGAGGAGAAGAGAAGGATGGAGAAGGAGAGAGGAGAGAAGAGATTGATGAAGGTGAAGAAACAGAAAGAAAAACTGAGATATTTGGCAGGTAGGTTGATATTCTCTTTTCTATACTTTTTTATGTGATTAAAAATATTACAAATATTCACTTAGAGACTGTGTTTAAAGTGTGTAAACAGATTTAAAACCAAAGTTAAATTTGTACTTTGTCTCCAAGATGCCGCTCTCCATCAGTCAGAGTTGAAGATTGTGATGCTGGGATACAAAACAACTGGAAAGAGTTCATCAGGAAACACCATCCTGGACAGAGAGGAGTTTAAGTTAGGGAGAACTGCTCAGTGTGTGAAGAGACAGGGAAGTAGCAGGGAGGCAGATCACTGTGGTCGACACTCCAGGATGGTGGAGGACCTATAATGTAGAGGAGACAACTGAGCTGGTTAAACAGGAGATTGTCTGTAGTGTGTCTCTGTGTCCCCCAGGACCTCATGCTGTCCTCCTGGTCATAAGAGTGGACAGAGCATTTACAGTTAAAATCAGGAAATCAGTGGAAGGTCACCTAGGTCTTCTCAGTGAGAGAGTCTGGGATCACACTATAGTGCTGTTCACCTGTGGAGACTGTCTGGGAGACACAACCATTGAGCAGCACATTGAGAGTGAAGGGGAGGCCCTCCAGAGGCTTGTTGAGAAATGTGGGAACAGGTATCATGTCTTCAACAATGAGAACAGGGGTGATGTCACTCAGGTCACAGAGCTGCTGGAGAAGATAGAGGAGATGGTGGCAGGAAACAGAGGAGGACATTATGAGATAGACAGAGAGATGATAGACAAGATGGAGGAGAAGAGAAGGATAGAGAGAGAGAGAGAGAGAGAGAGAGACTGATGAAGGTGAAGAAACAGAGAGAGAGGCTGAGGTCACTGAAAGGTATGTCATCAACTCTTCATGACTTTTCAATGAATGGATACAAATATGATTTTCATAAATATATATATATATATATATATATTGTAAAATATAACATATATAATATAATATATTCACAAGGTTAACCGTTTATTTTCTCTTTTAGGTGTCTCCCTCCATCTCTCAGAGCTGAGGATTGTGATGCTGGGAATCAAAGCAGTAGGAAAGAGTTCATCAGGAAACACCATCATGGACAGAGAGGAGTTTAAGTTAGGGAGAACTGCTCAGTGTGTGAAGAGACAGGGAGAAGTAGCAGGGAGGCAGATCACTGTGGTCGACACTCCAGGATGGTGGAGTATTCTTACTGTAGAGCAGACAACTGAGCTGGTTAAACAGGAGATTGTCTGTAGTGTGTCTCTGTGTCCCCCAGGACCCCATGCTGTCATCCTGGTCATAAGAGTGGACGCAGCATTTATAGACAAACACAGGAAATCAGTGGAAGGTCACCTAGGTCTTCTCAGTGAGAGAGTCTGGGATCACACTATAGTGCTGTTCACCTATGGAGACTGTCTGGGAGACACAACCATTGAGCAGCACATTGAGACTGAAGGGGAAGCCCTCCAGAGGCTTGTTGAGAAATGTGGGAACAGGTATCATGTCTTCAACAATAAGAACAGGGGTGATGTCACTCAGGTCACAGAGCTGCTGGAGAAGATAGAGGAGATGGTGGCAGGAAACAGAGGAGGACATTATGAGATAGACAGAGAGATGATAGACAAGATGGAGGAGAAGAGAAGGATAGAGAAGAAGAGAGGGGAGAAGAGATTGATGAAGGTGAAGAAACAGAAAGAAAAACTGAGATATTTGGCAGGTAAGTCATCAACTCATCATCGTTCTCTCAATAAGTGGATACAAATCATGGTTTTCACAAAAAATTGGTTTTAAATCATAAAAAATTAAATAATAATTTCACGAGGTTTACCGTTATGTTTCTCTTTTAGGTGTCTCCTTCCATCTCTCAGAGCTGAGGATTGTGATGCTGGGGTACAAAGTAGCAGGAAAGAGTTCATCAGGAAACACCATCCTGGACAGAGAGGAGTTTAAGTTAGGGAGAACTGCTCAGTGTGTGAAGAGACAGGGAGAAGTAGCAGGGAGGCAGATCACTGTGGTCGACACTCCAGGATGGTGGAGTTGTCACACTGTAGAGCAGACAACTGAGCTGGTTAAACAGGAGATTGTCTGTAGTGTGTCTCTGTGTCCCCCAGGACCCCATGCTGTCCTCCTGGTCATACCAGTGGACACAGCATTTATAGACAAACACAGGAAATCAGTGGAAGGTCACCTAGGTCTTCTCAGTGAGAGAGTCTGGGATCACACTATAGTGCTGTTCACCTGTGGAGACTGTCTGGGAGACACAACCATTGAGCAGCACATTGAGAGTGAAGGGGAGGCCCTCCAGAGGCTTGTTGAGAAATGTGGGAACAGGTATCATGTCTTCAACAATGAGAACAGGGGTGATGTCACTCAGGTCACAGAGCTGCTGGAGAAGATAGAGGAGATGGTGGCAGGAAACAGAGGAGGACATTATGAGATAGACAGAAAAATGTTACGCAAGATACACAACTCAACACCTTCACGGCCTCTCAGGAAAGCGAGGAGTATGGAGTATCCTCCCGATAGTAAGTATCACTGTGATTCCACCTGCAACATGTTAACATGGGGAATGAGCCTTCTCACCGTCTCTGAACAGTGAAATCAAAAGCAGTCTCATATTCTCTTTTTTGTTGCAACTTGTTTTGTTGCCATTTTATTTCTCACAACAATATGTGAGCGTTGTGCGTTAACACTTATTGACAAAATCGAGTTTAGGATTGAAAAGGAGTTATTTCTGGATATTCATTCCAGTATGTTTTTCTTATGTGTAGTTTTTTATGTAATATGTTTAAATATATTTTGATCTCAATGTTCCTTTTTGTCTTATTTTATCCAACAGTGAGTGAAGTGGAGCTGGCAGAAAGGTGGTCTCTGGGGTCCTCAGCGTATGGATCCATGTCCAGTTCTAGAGGTAATTCTTGTTATGGATCTCTGAGGTCCAGTATCTCCTCTCAGAGTTCTGGTGTTGGCTCACTGAGGTCCTTCCAGTCTGAAGGAAGTTCAGGATCTGGAAGAAGAAGATGGAAATTTCCCAGATTTTTCAAGAAAGAAACAAAAATAGATGAGGTGGTGGAGTCAGACACAAATTTAAAGTTGGACAGTTAAACAGGATATGATCATATTCCACCAGATCATTTCAGTGTCCATATTACAACACACTAGAATCAAAGTTGCCTGTGGCCTTCTCGTTCAACTTGGACCACTTTTTTCAACGATATGGTAATGACAAAGCAATTATTTCCGAAATGCAATGTGAAATCTTTCTTAGAGCGACACCTCACACGTTTTTCATCTTTTGATGTTTTTCATCATAGACCAATGTTTTATTTCACACATGGTATCTTCGTTTAGCGCTTTGCAATCAAACAGCACAGCGTCAAACAAGTGGGGGAAATTACTCAATTGCGTCATAGGGTGTCATTCCTAAAAAACTACAGCCAATTCCATCAATTGGGGGGAGTTATGTTCGTGCAATGATCTATGGGCATTGTGGTGTAAAGTGAATTAACTATTGACGTAAATGGCAGTTGTCGGAAAAATATAGTAATTTCACTTACATCCAGAGATATCCACTGCATTGTTTTCAATCCTTCAGACATGTAACATTACAGTTTTTTTCAATTGCTAACAAGCATTGGTCAATACTGAAACTACTTTTTCAAAACTCTTCACACAGTCTGCATTACAAAACATGCTTCTCAGCTAAACAGTTCATCTCACCTCCAAAACTCTTTCTCACCAACAAAACACATCATACATGTCTCAAAATGAGCTCATTCATCCACAACACTGGCAACAAGTCTCACTCAGGAAGCAAACACTGTCACTCTTAGTACACTGAACTACAATATACTAACATCAAAGAGAATTACATAAATTACATTTTATCTTTAAAGTATGAATGCTTTTTTTCCAGATAAGTCAGTATTTTATTATAGATTAAGATCTTTGCACTTTATTTTGTGTACTAAATTATTGTATATTGTAACAAGAATGAATCAGCAATGCAGCAATTTGCTTCAGTTACATTTATGTTTTCTATATCTTTGCATAGTGATTTACAGTACTTCATGTATATAACATATTCACTCCCTGTCTTCTGCATTTGGCCACATGTTTTCATCATCACATCTTATGTCTTCTCTGGCGATGCACCTTGGGAAGAATCTTTTAGAATGTCTGAACCAGCCCTGGCAGGCTTCAGGCCCTTATCTCATCAGAGACCACAGTTCTTGGTCTTCCTCTCCTTCCTCTTCTCCCTCTCCGTCACTCTTCTCTCTCCACCAACCTGTCCTCTATGATACATATTTCCAAAAAAACTTTCAGAAGCCATCCTTTTCTATCTGCTTGCTATGAGCAATGAGGCCAAACAAAGGTCACCTGGGTTGTCAGATGTAAACTGCACTCAGCTGTGTTTGGAATTATTATTATTTCATTTTATTGTCAACATTTTGATATTATTTTCTATAGATTTCAATGTGGCTGCAGCAGAAGTTTTTTTTTTTGTCTTCATCATTCTGTTTTAATTGTGTTTTTAACTGTTTTGATTAAAGTGTGTTTGCATTTGAAAAATGTGCTGCAAAAGTATTGTGTTTTGTAGTTGGTGAACTCTGACTGAGAAAGGAGTTCATGAATTTTGGTTACTCTGGTCACTGAATGCATTTTGTGTGAAAGCAATGAAAATTGATTCACAGTTTGCTCCTCATAGACTTCTGTTTTGCTGACTGTGTGAAGAGTTTTGACAATGTGACTTCAGTTTCAACCAATGCTTGTTAGCAATTGAAAAAAAACTGTAATAGTTTCAGACTGAAGACTGTTATATATTTTTATAATGTTCTACCCTAATTATATATATTGGGAGATTCTCACTGACTGTGTTTTTTTTATAATTCAGCCATGTAACATTCTAGTGTTGCTCAGGCTCCTTCTGTATCCACATCTGACTGATCAAATCAATGAATGTTCTGGATTACTTTTTGTTAATCTCTGGACTACAACTGTATGCACACATCTTGGCCTCATGGGCTTAAATGTACATGTAATCATCTTCTCAGTCATAGTGTTTAGTAGGTCATCTTTCTATCGTGTCACTCTAAGTGTGTGTGTGTGTGTGTGTGTGTGTGTGTGTGTGTGTGTGTGTGTGTGTGTGTGTGTGTGTGTGTGTGTGTGTGTGTGTGTGGTGTGTGGTGTGTGGTGTGTGTGGTGTGTGTGGTGTGTGTAAACCTATATCATGTCTTTGCTTGTTTTTACAAGGTTGATTTTTATCTACGTATTGACATTTGACATGTATAGGTACAGTGTGTATATATGTATATGTATATTTATGGTTATGGTTTGTTTTATGCTCATACTATGTTTGCACACATAAAAACAAAAAGACTAATTCATTGAATTTTTTATTTGTAAAAAATATCCAGTGGGGATCAAGGTTAATAGGCAAGACAATAATATCGAGAGTATTGGGCTTTTAATCAAATATCAGTCGTTACAGGTTGTTGTGTGTTTTCTAAAGCTCTGTTCTCGATTGCCACCCAGTGGAAGACTGGAACAAGTGCACTTAGAACAACAACGTTCATGAGAGGCAGTACACCTGTCTATACAAACTCTACCCTGCTTTTCAATATACACAGGATATGATATTATAATATCCATTATGCCATTCTCCAAGATGAGCACTTCAAAAGACAATATTTTAGAATGGACTTGGGATCAAGTGCACTTAAAACAACAACGCTTTTTAGATGCTGTACCCCAGTCAGTACAAACTCTACCCTGCTGCATATATTTGCAAACACAAGGTTAGATGATATGGACAAATATATATAAATAAAAATTTCATTCATGGTAAATGCTTCTTTTACAATGTCTAAACTTTATTGCAGGTATAGGGTTAATGATAATTGCCCATTACTTTACTGCTTCTACTTCTATTCTGTTAAACCTTCTATTCCATAACAAACTACTGACAACAGAGGCCTGTGATAATAAGGGGAGAAGTGTCTGGGAGGCAGTGTACTGTTGAACCAATAACCTTATAGAATGACAACTTGGAAATGATCTGTACATTCTGAGTGTTGTGTGTTCATGTCCAGACATGTGGAGAACCAGAGAAGAGAAACCACAGAGACAATCTGGACATGATGTCATAATGCATGTCTGTTGATATGATCTACATTTGAATAGGAAGGCATATTGATAATAATAATAATTATAAATGTTTTGGTTTTGTAGAATTATATCGTTTTTATTCATTGAAAGTACCAAAAGAAGAAGTATAAATGTTTGGCCTGATGAAGAAAAATAAAGTGCTTTAAATCAATGAAGAGCTATTGACACAAGAAAAGCACTATTTATATAGACCATTGAACAAAACAAAAACAAAGACTTGTGCAACGTAATGTCACATAACACATTATTAAAACAACAATTGTAATACATTAGCGTGTACTGTTGATATCTTCTATTACCCAGTCCTCTGGATTCCCCTGTCAGGGTACATTCACATTTCCCGTTTTGTCTGTTCTCTTTTCGCTTTGCTATTAAAAACCTAAACCCAAAACCAAACACCCACACCCTTTATTTCCTCTATTTCCCAGACAGAATCTGACCATGTTTTTATGGTCTGGCAGAGGATAGTTCTGCAAAACAGTGTCAAAACCATGTTTACTGTAACAGCAATTAACACTGTTGTGTTCAATCTTATAATTAACTTGATAAAATAGGTATTTCACAAAACAGAAAAGCTGGAAGGTTACTCGTTGAATAACTGATCTCCTTGTTGAGCTAATAAATTGTTTGCCTATCAAAGGTAAACTGCTTCTAAAGTGAGCGTGTGCACCAATGA
>JAPMUY010001572.1:15000-19213 GCA_026901105.3 Galaxias olidus | reverse complement strand
GGTTAAAACGAGTCTCTTGAATCTGTTGTGACAGCACCAAAATGACCCAGTTAAGTCTCCATTGAGAGAGTTAATATTTGCATCACTATGCTGCTTGGATGCAGGAACCGGCAGGGATATGGTGATATATAGGTCAGGAATGCACTTATTTTCTCTACCTGACTTGTAGTTCTTATCTTATCTTTATGTAGGCACAATTTTTTGTAAGTCGCTTTGGATAAAAGCGTCTGCTAAATGAATGTAATGTGATGTAATGTAATATAAATAAATACAGATTACAGGTGCTAACACACACACACACAAGTGGTTTTGGAATACGAAGCATGTAGAAGATATCTAGGGACTCGGCTGGAAAAGCTAAATACAACATTCAAACCAAATCGCACTATCTGTAGGACTCTCAGTACAATTAGGAAATCCCTTCCTCCTTGACAGGTCTATCTTAATAGATAGTTTTTTTATCAACAAAATGTTGGCCTTTGTCTTACTGTATAAATATCAATCAGGACAATTGCCAGCATTGCAGTATACAGGTGAGGCTATTCTAAAGAGGGCCGATACAGACTGAGTTAAGTAGCTTCCCAGTGACTAATTTGAAAACCAGTATTGAGGAGCTTCAACATAAAGTGGTATAAAAAATACCAATGGTTATTCAACATGGTCAACATGGTCATCAACAGATTCAGCTTTATCTATCAATATACACAGGATAGGATGTTATAATGGATATTATAACATCCTATCCTGTGTATATTGAAATATATAATAACGCTTTCTATGCAGTTCGTGGATATGCAGCAACTTATGATAGAAGGTTTTCTCTTGACATTTTGAGGGATTGAAAATCAGCTTTGAGAGCGAGGGATGCCTTTTGGGAGCTTTCTCACCGACAACACATTTGTTAAGTGAAAGCAAAAAAAGTATTCAATGAAAGGGAACTATAACCTATTAAGAATATTAGTTGTTATTGTGATAATACACATTAATATTTGTCTCTGTCCGATTGAAAACATTTTATGGTCTGTAAAATGTGTGTAGTTTAGGATGGCATGTTTTGAATAATAAATTATAGGATAAATGCCTGTCTCAAAAGTCATTACAAAATAGCAGTTAAAAAACAAAAGTAGCCCCTCGAATAATGCCAGTGAATGAAGCTCCAGCATACACAGCTAAGCTACAAAAGGGACATAGGCCTGTGAGTACTGTAGTCTTCAGAGGAAGTCATTCGCCAGCTTAATAACAAAAACAGATGGGTATTGTTACCAAGGATTGTTAATATGGTTTAAACATATTTAGATGTTACATCGATCTTTCATGGAACTATGCAATAATTCAAGAATGGAAATATGAAGATTGATAATAATTAATTAATTCAATTTAATTATATTAAAATCATAACAGTTGTAGAATATTCTCCACTTTGCATGATCTTTAGCTTGCAATTATCCTTGCTAACTCTTACCGATAAGATGGATGAAAGCAATTTCCATTTTCCTTAGGATGCAGTTACATAATAATTATATTTGTATAATGATAAGTCCTGTAAAGAGGGTGTAATGCATGGGGATCTCCATTGCTTTGGGGGAAGAGGGCAGTGGAATTGGGTCATATTGACATCAGTCAATAAGGTGCGTAAATCTTTCAAAACAAGAGCCTCCCGAAACCAATACACACAACAAAGAAAAATACTTAGTGACAGGAGTCTGATTGACTAGGACCACCAGAATCAGAAACTAGGCCTGCTGGGATTTTGAGTGAAGGGAAGGATAGATAACTCATCTTAAAATGTTGAATACATCGCATAGCTAATATTGCCTACAACATCAACTACATGTATGTGGGGGCTTAAGGAATTTCCTTACTAAGGAACTTCCTTAAGGAGGAATTTGAGTAACTATAATGAAGAGGTGGCGAGCACATCTGTCTTCCCCAAGGCTCTAAGACTGTAAATGTATCAACAAATGGCAGCCAAAGCTAAGATGTCCAATTAGAACCGTAACTGTTGCGCTAACTGTAGCCACAGTTGCAGAGACCCAGATGTTTTTTTTTTCTTTTCTCAGAGCATCATGTTGTGACCCATCATTTAAAATGGCTCTCTAAAAAAATGCCATAGCAGCCACAGCAATTCCTCGTCATCTTTGAAGGGTTGTCGGCTACTGACTGGCCTGTGCATCCCGAATGGGCAGGCCAAGATTTGTTCACAGCCTGCTTCCGACGATACCTACAAAATTCATCACTTTTCCTTCAAAGTTAGCTGCCGGCTTTTTCTGCCCGCGGATCTATTAATCCAGCAAATCCTCAGTTAAATCTTAATAACCACGAGATGGATGATATATGCGTACAATTGTACGACGCTTGCTAGCCCGGGATGAGATAATCAACGTGCCTAATGTATTGTCTATGGTCCATTGTATACTACGGCAAGGGGTCTAAGTAATACAAAATAACGATTAAGATTGTATATTTATAAATAAAGTGCGCTCACCGTGTAATTATTGTCCACGATGTATCAAGGCCTAATGTCTGTAATACCATATCCATGGCCTGAGTCTTCTCCCTCCGCCACAGCTCGGCTCAGCATCAGCAGCGTACAATGAAGCGATAGTGATGATGCCGTAAGACCCCGCCCTCCTTCTTGAGCATATACTATGAGCTCACCAGTAGAACTGCAGTCTGTACAGTCAATCATGTTCGCGTATATAAACGAGTATAATCTAAGTAGCCTACTCTTCCGGTTTAAATTTTTTTTTTTTTAATGATACAATGTAAACAGTGGTGGACTGTAACGAAGTAGGCTACATGTACTTAGCTAGCAGGTACTTTTATATTCAAATAGAAATTTAAATGGAAGACTTCTAATTTTAGTGCTGTAGAAACGGTATCTGTACTTTTACTCAAGTACTTGATTTGTGTACTTCGTCCACCACTGAATATGAATGCCAACTAAATGCACATTGCATCTACATAGTGGGGTTTGGTCTGACTGTACTTTTCCTCAATGATTAAGCAAAACAGTTGTCGTGGATCCAATCTTTACACACTCACGAACATAAGTAAAATAGAACACATTAAGACACGGACACGGAAATGGTTGAGATCAAATACTATATTGTTGAACAACAAACTTGTAAACACGAGTTAACCAGATAATAAAGTTCGATACAAGTATTTTACCAAGATAGTGCTTCTGCAAAGGACAAAGTGCGTTTGCAGAAGGATCATCCTCACAACGTGTAAGACGCTGTCCGAAGGAGAATGATACCTAAAAGCTGAAGTCTGCTGTCATATCTACATCCATAGAATGCCAGCCTTGCCTTTTCCAGGCTGCAACATGTGTAGTGAAGTTAGAGGAATGCAGCTTAAAGGTTGGAATACTATATCTAGCCTGGAGGTTAGAACAATGACCTCTAGAAAACTATATTCAGCCAAAGGGTCGTTAAACTTATAATGATTAACGCCTTGGTTCAAAAAGACGTTATACAATAGATTGCATTAACACAGTATTTGCATAAACGGCATACAATTATATCTTTATGACTTGGTCCCTGTTCCACTGAGTCTAAGTCTGATGCATTACCTAAGATATGCCTACATATTTTGTAAATAGATAGGCCTACAGAATACAGTAGGTGTTTTCCTATAGCCTATATAACTTGTTTGGGTCACATAACCATTTAAAGAAAGTTCTGACAGATAATGATAGGATCAGTCACATTAGCCTACATTAAAATAGCAGATTGGGAAACCCAAATCATAATTTGGTTCATGGATATGTATGGGGTGTAATCTGTGTGAACATACACCTTTACTTTGTCACAATTTAACATTGTAATTACTGTGTTGTGTTCCTTTTTGAATTTGTGTCTTGCCAAACCTGATTAGCCTACTAAACTCGCATGTAGCATATGTATCAGGCCCTCTTACAATTGCGCTACATTATGTCTAAAAGTGTTTAGACTACTGAATCAAATTGTTTAAAAATAAAATTAAAAAAAAACGGTTGGAAATTATGGCCACCCAGTGGTCAATATCAGAACTCCATCGTAACCACTTATAAAAGTGTCGCCTTCTAAGCTTAGGCCTTGTAAAAGAGGTAGTTGTGTGTGTGTGTGTGTGTGTGTGTGTGTGTGTGTGTGTGTGTGTGTGTGTGTGTGTGTGTGTGTGTGTGTGTGTGTGTGTGTGTGTGTAAATTGAAACTGAGTGGCCGCATTCG
>JAPMUY010001572.1:0-10000 GCA_026901105.3 Galaxias olidus | reverse complement strand
CAGACATCTCTCGTCTCTCAGATCCACAGGTAATGACCCACATCTCTCAGATCTCCTGGTAATGATCTCACATCTCTCAGATCTACTGGTAATGATCTCTCAGATCTACTGGTAATGACCCACATCTCTCAGATCTACTGGTAATGATCTCACATCTCTCAGATCTACTGGTAATGACCCACATCTCTCAGATCTACTGGTAATGATCTCACATCTCTCAGATCTACTGGTAATGATCTCACATCGCTCAGATCTACTGGTAATGATCTCACATCTCTCAGATCTACAGGTAATGTGCATTGCAGAAGCTTTATCGAGCACATACTCTCATAACTTCATCAGGGAACTAGCTTGATCTAAGCAAACCATTGATAAGAGAAATATACATAAAATTAAGAAATGTGTGCATTGGAACAGAAATTACAATTGAAGTGTTGAAATTACTTTACGTAATGATAGATATGTTGTCATGAAGTATTCGTGCACTCCGAATTCACCTCTATTTGTTGTTAGCTATTCACATAAATAAAACCATTTTGACGCCTATCAATTCAAGTCAAATGCATTTCTAAAGCATATTGACCAAAGTGCTGTACAAACCAGAGCAAGCAAGTGAAATCACAGGACAGATTATAACTAAAAACACATGTGTAAGCATCAATACACACAAATCAATCAAAGCAAAAAATCCCAGGCATACGTAAAACCACATCAGGACGATCCAAACGCTCTGTCGCTTTACTCACTTATACAGTACCTTGTGTGTGTCTACCGCCATGACAGGTGTGGATGGATGCAGGCACTCAGATCTTCTATTCTTACGCCATCAGCCTGGGCTTTCTCACCTCTCTAGGCAGTTACAACACCTACAACAACGACTGCTACAAGTGAGCTCATGAAACAATTATTTGGGATACCCTTGGGCCAGACACCCTCTATAAATCTTGACACGTCTAACCCTTTTAGCTTGAGTATTCCTGGAATGCCAGGTTTGTTAGAAACTGTCAGTGACATGCTAAGAAGGGCCTCCAGAACTAGTGAAAACCCTTTGAAAATGAAAAACAGAACAAATAGTTATCCCTTTTCCACCGACATATTATTTATATTCATTATTTATTTTGTGCTATCATCTGGGAATTTCAACTGAATTTCTTAAATCTGATCTTTCAGAGAATGTTTTTCTAATCTCTTTTTATGATTTACATAGTCCCTAATCACCGGTGAATGTTAACATAGAGACTTTCTTAATCCTCCAGAGACTGTTTCTACCTGTGTCTGCTGAACAGCGGGACCAGCATTGTGTCTGGCTTTGCCATCTTCTCAGTTCTGGGCTTCATGACCCAAGAACAGGGAGTGGACATCCAAGATGTGGCGGAGTCAGGTTAGCCTCTCAGTGTGTCTGCCCTGGTATTGTGACAATAACGTGACATCTGTGTAACGGTCACCGAATAATAAAATAATGTATAATAATATATCATGAAAATATAAAATTGTCGTCATCAATATGTGATCACTAAAACACAACACAGGTCTATATCACATTCGTTACATCTGTGTGTATAGGTGAATATGTAACCTAGCAACCAAGTCAGGTCTTATGCATGAAGAAGTTAAAATAAGTAAGCCTCCATGTTAGAAGGATGTAGAGAAGAACAGGTTGATCAGAGATCTGATGGTATATACTAGACCTGTGTGTGTGTGTGTGTGTGTGTGTGTGTGTGTGTGTGTGTGTGTGTGTGTGTGTGTGTGTGTGTGTGTGTGTGTGTGTGTGTGTGTGTGTGTGTGTGTGTGTGTGTGTGTGTGTAGGTCCAGGACTGGCGTTCATCGTGTACCCACGTGCAGTGGCCATGATGCCCATGCCTCAGATCTGGTCTGCCTGTTTCTTCATCATGATCATTCTTTTAGGGCTCGACAGCCAGGTGGGTCTACTAGAGAAGTTACTCGGTGTTTTTGTACTTCAATAGATTTAAAACTATTAAAGTAATGTTGAATAAAAAAAGGGGGATATATGCAATAAAGACACATTCAGAAATAACAGAAATAACAACCAACCCACTGTTTATCATCCTCCTCGTTGTTCTCCTCCTCTTCCTCAAACCCCTCTTTCCTTTTCCCACTGTTTATCATCCTCCCCGTTGTTCTCCTCCTCTTCCTCAAACCACTTCATCCTTTCCTTTTTGCCCTGCATGTAGTTTGTAGGTCTGGAGTGTCTGATGACCTCGGTGGTGGACTTGTTCCCTGTCTCCATGAGGAAAGGCTGCAGGAGAGAGCTTGTCCTGCTTCTTATCTGTGGTGGCTGCTGTATGTTTGGCCTCCTCCTAGTCACGGAGGTTTGGAACATTCTATATTATCTAAGTTCACCGACTGTTCCATGTTGTATATCTATATTGACCATGTACTGAAGAGCTGTTGTGAGATTAAAACATTGCACATAAGTTATGAAACCTAAACTATTTGCAAACTGTGATTAGTAGCCTAAGCCACATTTCTCATGCTTTGCTCTAAGAGATAACAAGATATTGACAGCTCAAAGAGAAAGTAATTTGGCTGTTGTTGCATTTGTTGTTATGAATTGGAATTGTTCTGTGTTTTTTCTTTCAGGGAGGCATATATATTTTGCAGTTGTTGGACCACCATGTTTGCAGTGGCACAACTCTCCTGCTCCTCTCCCTCTTTCAGTCTCTCAGCATTGCCTGGGTCTATGGTCAGTGTGTTATAAACATATAGCTAGAGCCATCAGGAAAGTCTGTTGGCCAGATAATTGGTCAGTTGTTTGGCCAGTCAGTCAGTAGCAGAAAACTTACAATGCAGTTTTTTTTTTATACCTGAATAGGTGCGGACCGTTTCTATGGCAACATCACTGATATGATTGGATACCGACCTCTTCCTCTGATGAAGTACTGTTGGCTCTACATCACTCCTTTCGTCTGCTTTGTAAGTCCCTCGTACTAATAATCTTTTGCTTCACATTTCATTCCCCCTTTACATATTAATGTCTGTTAACACTTTAGACTGCAGAAGATGCTACAAACTGCATTGCTGCTTCATTTAGCTATATACATGGATCTTAAAACAAATGTACTTAAATACATCACAAATGTTAAACACACTGTGTTTCTTTGAATAGTGAATGAATTGCATTGTTGGAAAGCTGATGGAACGATAGTGTACTGCATACTAACTCTCTCTTGCTCTCAAACCACAGGGCACTTTCATCTTCTCCATCATGAAGTACACCCCTCTGAAGTTCAGTAACACCTATGTGTACCCAATGTGGGCTAACGTCATCGGCTGGTTCCTGGCCAGCATCTCTCTGTCCCTCATCCCTCTCTGGGTGCTGTACAAAATGGCCACCGGGGAAGGATCTTTTCGTCAGGTGAGCATGACAGAGATATTCAGTACTTTCCAGGTCTTGTCCTCACTATGATATTTCTTAGCTATTACGTTTAAAATGTATTAAATTCATTTTTAAGATGGTAAATGCTCTCTCGTTGAACCATCATCATCGGTTATTCTATCACTGAAATGATTTTTGCTTCTGTCAATGCAGAGGTTTCTGCTGCTCTGTCGCCCTGTGGAGGACTATCCATTGGGAAGAAGTAAGGATTATGTGCCATCAAACGATACCAAAACGGAGCTCAAACCGTTGTCCTCGCCGATGGACAATGGCAGTGCACAGTGAATAGCACAGGGTTCTTTAGATGGGTAGATGTAAATACATGGTCTCCCAACACAAAAACAGTCCTATACAGTATATCTTTACTGAATACAAGTTTTTAGTGTTTTTTTGTTAGATTGCTTGTAAAAGTTGAAATGTGCTAGAGAAGAGAGGCTAGGCTTATTGTTGACTCTTTCAAAAGCCTCAGCCTTCACGTGTCAGCAGCATATTTTTATACGTAACATGGTCAACATTTATGTAAAAACAAAATTATAAGGTTTACATGGTGTATAGGAAAAAATAGCGACTATTTTTGATATTATAGCAATTGAGCATTTCCTTTTATAAGCGTTGTGTTTTTGTGTTTGTGTCTAGCAACGTGTAATAGCCAATTTGAAATGCGCCGATATTTTTCATCAAACCGAAAGAAAAGTAACTCTTGCATCTCCTAACGGTCTTCCTTAGGACATGTCAAGGCCTTCTCGATGGGCAGTCATGGATACGTTAAAAAGCGTGGCACATTCGTTGACTTAAGTCCATAACTTATTCACTCTTCAGCAGGGAACATCTCTGCATGAACTCCTGGCCACGAGCCCGCACCCATTTGTTGGCTACTGAAAATTAGAGAATTTAATAACAATTAGATTATTTTTCTACTTTCTTTTTCATTATTCCTTTTTTTTGTTTTTACACCTGCAATCATTTAAGGTAGACACTTTTTTTTACTATTAGCATTAAATAGGGATTTAAGCAATGGCAGTCGTTTATTTACTTCATGGCACTAAGCACGAAGCCTTAATGTGACACGGTAAATTACATAATATGTATGTATTCCTCTCTGATATACGAGTCAAGAAAGGGGAAGCAAAATAAAACTATGAGATCGCGATGCAATGTGTCATTATACAGAGCTGTAAATATTTCTAGTGTAATAATGCCTTTATACCATGTGAGAACATCATAGTGTTCATATGAAAAAGAATGCATTTTGTTTGTTTACATCTGATGGTATGTATGAACTGCCAATATAATCTTTTTTTTAATATAAATGATTTGAATAAATTATTCATTTAACATAAAGACAAGTTGTTTGGTGTGATATTTAAATGTTGCTAGATCATAAATTGGTTGAATCAGATCTCTTACTGGTCATGATATATAACAAGTTATACATTGCAACCATAACTTTTATATTCTTTGCATTAATTTTTATCATAAAACTCAAATGAAGGTTGTGTATGTACCCCATTTGCTGCCCATGAAAACAGGGCATCCAGCATGGAGCGTCCTGGGGTCTTCCTCCCCGTCATGTAGCAGGTTGTACCACAGCACTGCTGAACCCTGCAGCAAAAAGGACAAGCACATGTTTGTTTTTATTATAATCTAACATGCACGCACACAATCACACACAGACATAAACAGCCAGGCAGAACATTTAACATATATGCTATTCCAATAGAAGTATCTGAAAAAAGCTGAAAATTGTAAATGAAATACATGTTATCTGTTATTGACATGGTGGGATCCAACACGCTGATCGTGGTTAAGGACGATCATAAACGCAGAAACAGAAATCAAGATTTTACAAGTTCACAACATGGCGCCCAGGGCACATTTGTTGAGTAAATAAATAACTGGCTGGCGTGTGAAAGTCATCATGGTTCAAGTCATTTTGTTTTGCAAGTGTGCTGTTGTTATTGTATGTATTGGATGGAGGCCCGATAGGGTATGAGTTAACAGTCTGTTACAATGGCAAACATCGCCTGTCTTTAAGAGGCCCTATGCTAACATACTAAGGTTTCCTCAAACAAAGTGATTGATGTACCTTCCGCGGCAGCAGAGCGGCCCCTATGTCAGGGAACACCGTGGATCCACCCACCTCCACATCTGTCATCTGGAGACACACAGCACACGCACACAGTCACATTTCAATGACCGTGGACTGATGGACGACAACGAGGAAACGCCATTTTCAGAAGAGCTAACTTTGGTGTAAGGGGACGGTTAAAAACATTTTTCAAAATATGAATATCGAACGTTTGGTCTTAACAACGGTCTTTCAAATTGTCAGTATTACTTACGTATATCAAGATGGTGGCAACCCTTCCACCTTTGGTGATGTAATCCTGATCATTAGCCAGCTATAAGAGGATGGTATTTAGTGAATCACATTTGAAGACAAAATAGAGACACAACTTCAAGAACATGACCTAATAATCGGGATCGTGCAAAAGCAGACATTAAATCTTACAGTGCGTTCCAAGATAAACTACAGTTTCATAAAGTTTCTTCAGAAATGCAATGACTACTCCTGCCACTCTTGATCATTTTTATCAGAGAAATGTCACTTAACGCTCACCTTTGAGTCAAAATGAGGTTCATATTGCCCGCCTATCCCATAGTTTGCTATCTAAAAAAAACAAGAAAAAATAGGAGATTGCAGATGATATGGTTCATGACTCAAACACAGTTTTGGTGTACTTCCATAGGGTTACTGAATACTGCCTCCATGATTACAGTAACGAAGGCAACACCCATACACCTGTGACTGAGACAATGTTATCTGTAACATCCACATAACCTGTAAAATCTACATTACCTGTAACATCAATATGACTTGTAACATCAATATTACCTGTAGCATCAGTATTACCCGTAACATCAATATACCTGTAACATCTCTGCTCAGTCCATGTTTAGACCTGTCACATCAATATTACCTGTAACATCTACATTACCTGTAACATCAATATTACCTGTAACATCACTATTACCTGTCACATCAATATTACCTGTAACTTCTACATTACCTGTAACATCAATATTACCTGTAACCTCTACATTACCTGTAACATCAATATTACCTGTAACATCCCCATCACCTGTAACATCAATATTACCTGTAACCTCTACATTACCTGTAACATCAATATTACCTGTAACCTCTACATTACCTGTAACATCAATATTACCTGTAACATCCCCATTACCTGTAACATCTCTGCAGAGTCCATGTCCAGACCTGTCACATCCCCCATTCTCCTGGTGATGCTAGAGAGGACAGGGTGTTCATCTTCAGCTAGCCAAGCACTGGATGCCAAATTGGATCAAACCGAGAAACATTAAGACACATTGATTCTCATACCAGATGTATTTTTCTCTGTGACTGCACTTTAAACATCAAGTGAATTAATATGCATAGGGAACATAGGGCTAATATTGCAGTGAGTATACACAATGTAAAAAAGCTAAAGTGTCACGTCTAGTTGAATCGATGAAGTAACGTTTCCCTATGCCCCAGTAACTTTATGTGAATCGTCCTCTGCAGCACTAGTACAGGTTAACAAGCATGCCTCTACTAAGCAATAAAAACCGAATAAAAATATAAGGAAGAACATTTTGTCCACAAAATCTATACTTCCGATTCACAGAGTGATGTCAGTTTTTTATGTAAGACAAGCCTACAGTAGACTTTGATAAAAGACATGTGGTGCATATGATTAAATCGGCCCACCTTTTGGCAACACGGATTTCAGTGGAGAAGTCATTTCCAGTGATGTGGTCTGAAACCTGTGCCCGTGCAAGCTTGGAAAGTTACATAATATATTATTATCAATATGATGTACTGAGATGGATGGCTGACCCGAAGGCATTGGGGCATCAGGATGCCAACCAACCACCAGGAGGCAGCCAAGATCCAAAAACAACAATTTAATTATGGCTAATATGGAAGCAGACACAATAAGCCTATTCATTACTGAAAATAAGTTGCTTGCATCGGCAGAGAACCCAAGAGCACATTATGGCTGCATCTGACATAAGACCTGCCACATCTGATGATGACGATGATGACGATGATGACAAGACAAACATGAAAGCAAAACTTGGTAAACCCGCGTGAACCTGTGCCCAAAGGTCACAATGTTAGAGGTCATACGTTATCATTTAAACTGGTCAGCTGTAAACCACAGAATGAGAATGCTAATGTTCGTTTTTAATGAAGTTTTAACCTTGGAAATAAAATATCCATCCATCCATTTGCTATACCGCACATCTTTTGCAGGGTCACGGGGGGGCTGGAGCCTATCCCAGCTGACAGAGAGCGAGAGGCAGGGTACACCCTGGACAGGTCGCCAGTCAATCACAGGGCCGACATATTGGGACAGACAACCACTCACACTCACACCTACGGACAATTTAGAGTCACCTATTAACCTGCATGTTTTTGGACTGTGGGAGGAAGCCGGAGCACCCGGAGAGAACCCATGCAGACACAGGGAGAACATGCAAACCCCACACAGAAAGACCCCAGCTGGCAGGCAGAACCGAACCCGGAACCTTCTTGCTGTGAGGCGACAGTGCTAACCACTGCACCACCGTGCCGAAATAAAATATGTTGTTGACAAATAGTTTTAGTAATAACCTTCAGTCATGCCTATTGCCTTGAGTACAAAATTTTTTCATTACTGTAAAAAGATTCCTTCTGATACCTTTGATTTAGCCAGACTTTTGATGGTGTCCATCTCCTTGTCTGATAAGAGATGGTGGTACCTGATGATAACGGGTTCATCCCACTCCTGCTCTTCTTTGATTGGTGCATACATGAGACGAGGGTTGCCTTGCCCTGTGTTGTACCTACACGTCAAATGTCTCTGCCTTCTCGGAGTCTACTGGACACAAACAGACATAGCACGGAAATACTTCAACGCTGGCTATAGGCACATAATCCACCTGAACAAAATAAAGCACATCATTAAAGTTTAGGTGACATTGAGAGTTCTGAAAGGCGCCCGCAAATAAAATGTGTTATAATGATTTGTTATTATTCCGTGCACATTGCACAGTTAACCTTTGACCTAGAGACGACCTTTGACCCTAAGCTTGCTTTGTTCTCCATGCTCTAAGTTCACTGATTCTGCCAGTTCCTCTCACTAAACCACAACTTGTACTTTCCCCATTCACCTCTCTAATTAATGTACAGAAATATAAATGCCTTTATGAGGTGATTCTTTACTTTCTATGCGTGTGTTTTACCAAACCTATGACACACGGACCATTTGGATGCCCTCTCCCCGGCAGAGGCTTTGGTAGGAGGTTTCAGTTGTAGGTTTGCTCTGCGTCAGTGCATCAGTAAATGCTGTGTGGTTCTGGTCCTCGCTCCCTCTCTGGACACTGGCGTGGAGAGTTCTGTAGTAAGCCAGCTGGGCTGCTGTCAGATGATCTGTAGGGTCTAAGGAGAGTTCAGTGCAATATCAATGTAGTCTCATAAGGTATGAGACATCTCTTAACTATAATTAATAGCTGAATTTGAATGGTTTGAATATCAGCCCCCTTTTTGTAATAATAGTGACCACAACTTACCTTGTTCCTGTAAGTGTTGCGCTAGCACCATTGCCAAGGGCAGATTGCCCGTCTGAAAGGCCAGAGGGGCCAGGATGGACAGAATCGCCCTCTTTGACACATTTGCAGGAACACCCTCCTTCAGCTGGCTGAGGCTCTCCTGGAGCCACAGCAAAGCATGCTGGTACTTGTAATGTTCAAGTGCCACTGTAGCCACATGGTAAGATTCATCTGCATCTAAGTGAGAAATCTTTTTCGCTGCGGCAAGAAACAGTCCAATATGATTACCTGGCCTTCATTGGCATAAGAGGTAGTGGAATGCAGAAGTTTTTTTAGTTTTTTTTTATAAATCATATTAAAAGCAATTATTATGTTTAGCTGAAGTGAAAAATCGTTTCAAACTTTTACACAAAGTAGGAAAAAAATAAATAAGAAAAAACATAAATTGCATAATGTCACTGGTAGCTCTTCTACGTTGACCGTTGAAGAGGCCAGTAATGTAACAATGTAGTTTCTAGAACAGGATCTTTTTAATGCACACCTTTGTTCTCTGTAAAGATGTTGAGTGGTTGCTTGTAAATGTCCTGCAGTCTGAGAAGACTCATAGCAATGCCGTCCAAGTCTCTCTGACCAGGAAGGCGCTGGGAGAACGTCGACAGATCGGCCAGCAAGTCTACATTTCAGAAACGCACAGTCGTTCATTTTTGTTCTCTGCTTGAACTGTGCTACAGAGGAATGAGAATGAAACGACGGGTTTGGAAAGAACAAATAAAATGTGTTTAACAAGGGATCTCCTGGACCCTTTCGATGTGCAATACTTTATTATTCCCAAAGGCAAAAAAATCTTTTAAAAAACCTATTGGAAACCTTTCTCATCTTGTTTTCAAATTTGGCAGTGTGCGTGAGTCAGAAGATTTTTGCTGTGTCATAACTTCAATTACTATTATGTAAGCTACCCTCAATACCAGCACCTGTTTAATGTTTTCAGAAAAAAACACCAGG
>JAPMUY010001568.1:162500-185524 GCA_026901105.3 Galaxias olidus | reverse complement strand
AGGAGATCAACTCTCATCATCTGTTATTAAAAGTAATACAGTAGATCCATTCATCTGCTAATAAATGTAACAGAGTAGATCCACTTATCTGCTTTTAAAAGTAACAGAGTAGATCCACTCATCTGCTTTTAAAAGTTAAAGAGTAGATCCACTCAGAGCAGATTTTCACTTCATGTAACTATGATATGGTCGATTCTGTTGCTTTTTCATCAATGTTACAAACACTACGCCAAATTCCAGTTCCATAAAGCACAGTAGCATCGTTTTTAAAGTGAAATGAGTTCATTCTCAACGTTCCCACTTCTATCACACTGTGTCTCCAAGCTCTCTGAAACGCTATATGCAGTCTGTGGACCAGAATCATGTGAATGGAGTTGGTCTGCGTGACAGGCCACCTGGATTGAGCCCTGTGTAGGTTCTGGACTGAGGCCTGTGTGTTCTGTTCTGTAGGTTCTGGACTGAGCCCTGTGTGTTCTGTAGGTTCTGGACTGAGTCCTGTGTGTTCTGTAGGTTCTGGACTGAGGCCTGTGTGTTCTGTAGGTTCTGGACTGAGGCCTGTGTGTTCTGTAGGTTCTGGACTGAGTCCTGTGTGTTCTGTAGGTTCTGGACTGAGCCCTGTGTGTCCTGTTCTGTAGGTTCTGGACTGAGGCCTGTGTGTTCTGTAGGTTCTGGACTGAGTCCTGTGTGTTCTGTAGGTTCTGGACTGAGCCCTGTGTGTCCTGTTCTGTAGGTTCTGGACTGAGGCCTGTGTGTTCTGTTCTGTAGGTTCTGGACTGAGGCCTGTGTGTCCTGTAGGTTCTGGACTGAGGCCTGTGTGTTCTGTAGGTTCTGGACTGAGGCCTGTGTGTTCTGTTCTGTAGGTTCTGGACTGAGGCCTGTGTGTCCTGTTCTGTAGGTTCTGGACTGTGTCCTGTAGGTTCTGGACTGAGGCCTGTGTGTTCTGTAGGTTCTGGACTGAGGCCTGTGTGTTCTGTAGGTTCTGGACTGAGGCCTGTGTGTTCTGTTCTGTAGGTTCTGGACTGAGGCCTGTGTGTTCTGTAGGTTCTGGACTGAGGCCTGTGTGTTCTGTTCTGTAGGTTCTGGACTGAGGCCCGTGTGTTCTGTAGGTTCTGGACTGAGGCCTGTGTGTTCTGTAGGTTCTGGACTGAGGCCTGTGTGTTCTGTAGGTTCTGGACTGAGGCCTGTGTGTTCTGTTCTGTAGGTTCTGGACTGAGCCCTGTGTGTCCTGTTCTGTAGGTTCTGGACTGAGGCCTGTATGTTCTGTAGGTTCTGGACTGAGGCCTGTGTGTTCTGTTCTGTAGGTTCTGGACTGAGGCCTGTGTGTTCTGTAGGTTCTGGACTGAGGCCTGTGTGTTCTGTAGGTTCTGGACTGAGGCCCGTGTGTTCTGTAGGTTCTGGACTGAGGCCTGTGTGTTCTGTAGGTTCTGGACTGAGGCCTGTGTGTTCTGTAGGTTCTGGACTGAGGCCTGTGTGTTCTGTAGGTTCTGGACTGAGGCCTGTGTGTTCTGTAGGTTCTGGACTGAGGCCTGTGTGTTCTGTAGGTTCTGGACTGAGGCCTGTGTGTTCTGTAGGTTCTGGACTGAGGCCCGTGTGTTCTGTAGGTTCTGGACTGAGGCCCGTGTGTTCTGTAGGTTCTGGACTGAGGCCTGTGTGTTCTGTAGGTTCTGGACTGAGGCCTGTGTGTTCTGTAGGTTCTGGACTGAGGCCTGTGTGTTCTGTAGGTTCTGGACTGAGGCCTGTGTGTTCTGTAGGTTCTGGACTGAGTCCTGTGTGTTCTGTAGGTTCTGGACTGAGGCCTGTGTGTTCTGTAGGTTCTGGACTGAGGCCTGTGTGTTCTGTAGGTTCTGGACTGAGGCCACTGTTCTGTAGGTTCTGGACTGAGCCCTGTGTGTCCTGTTCTGTAGGTTCTGGACTGAGGCCTGTGTGTTCTGTAGGTTCTGGACTGAGGCCTGTGTGTTCTGTAGGTTCTGGACTGAGGCCTGTGTGTTCTGTTCTGTAGGTTCTGGACTGAGCCCTGTGTGTCCTGTTCTGTAGGTTCTGGACTGAGGCCTGTGTGTTCTGTAGGTTCTGGACTGAGGCCTGTGTGTTCTGTAGGTTCTGGACTGAGGCCTGTGTGTTCTGTAGGTTCTGGACTGAGGCCTGTGTGTTCTGTTCTGTAGGTTCTGGACTGAGCCCTGTGTGTCACTGTAACCTGCTGAGCTGGACTGAGGCCTGTGTGTTCTGTAGGTTCTGGACTGAGGCCTGTGTGTTCTGTTCTGTAGGTTCTGGACTGAGCCCTGTGTGTCCTGTTCTGTAGGTTCTGGACTGAGGCCTGTGTGTTCTGTAGGTTCTGGACTGACCTGTGTGTTCTGTAGGTTCTGGACTGAGGCCTGTGTGTTCTGTAGGTTCTGGACTGAGGCCTGTGTGTTCTGTAGGTTCTGGACTGAGCCCTGTGTGTTCTGTTCTGTAGGTTCTGGACTATAGGCCTGTGTGTGTTCAGGTTCTGGACTGAGGCCTGTGTGTGTCTGAGACTCAGGCCTGTGTGTTCTGTAGGTTACAGACCACCAAGACCATCGTTCTCCTCTGTAGGTTCTGGACTGAGGCCTGTGTGTTCTGTAGGTTCTGGACTGAGGCCTGTGTGTTCTGTAGGTTCTGGACTGAGGACCATGTGTGTTCTGTTCTGTAGACCACTGGACTGAGCCCTGTGTGTCCTGTTCCTCCTCTGGACTGAGTGTGTTCTGTAGGTTCTGGACTGAGGCCTGTGTGTTCTGTAGGTTCTGGACTGAGGCCCGTGTGTTCTGTAGGTTCTGGACTGAGGCCCGTGTGTTCTGTAGGTTCTGCTACTATAAGGTGATGTTGAAGCCGAGTGGAGGCGAAGGTGCCGATGTCCTCAGAGACCACAAACCTGCTGAGCAGCGACGTGTACAGACCATCAAGACCATCGTCTCCTCCTCAGAGACCACAAACCTGCTGAGCAGCGACGTGTACAGACCATCAAGACCATCGTCTCCTCCACCGGTCACAAACCTGCTGAGCAGCGACGTGTACAGACCATCAAGACCATCGTCTCCTCCACCGGTCACAAACCTGCTGAGCAGCGACGTGTACAGACCACCAAGACCATCGTCTCCTCCACCGGTCAGCTATAATAATAATAATAACAACAAGACTACCACCCCCTCATCCAGTCAGATAGAATAATAATAATAATAGTAGTAGTAGGAGGAGGAGTAGGAGGAGGAGGAGGAGGAGGAGGAAGAAGACTGTCTCCTCCTCCTCCAGTCAACTAAAATAATCATCTCAGGCCTGAAGGAACCTCTGTGTGACCCCTGACCCCTAGAGACACGGTTACTGTCAGAGGGGAGATCATGATCCAAATCCCTCCAGTTACTGTCTTATAAGGTCAACATTTGAATGTGTGTGTGTGTGTGTGTGTGTGTGTGTGTGTGTGTGTGTGTCCTCCAGAGTGTTTGTGTGTGGGTTTGTGATGGTGTGTGTGTGTGTGTGTGTGTGTGTCCTCCAGAGGGTTAGGGTTACTGATGGTGAGTGTGTGTGTGTGTGTGTGTGTGTGTGTGTGTGTGTGTGTGTGTCCTCCAGAGGGTTAGGGTTACTGATGGTGTGTGTGTGTGTGTGTGTGTGTGTGTGTGTGTGTGTGTGTGTGTGTGTGTGTGTGTGTCCTCCAGATGGTTAGGGTTAATGATGGTGTGTGTGTGTGTGTGTGTGTGTGTGTGTGTGTGTCCTCCAGATGAGAAGCCCACTCTAAGGTTCAGTGTGCTGAGCGGCCTCAAACTGTTTGTTCCGTACACCAATCACGAGCTCAAAGGTGAGCCAGTCAGCTGTCAGCACATCTTAGACAGGGACCAATCAGCTTTCACAGACCTTAGACAGGGACCAATCAGCTTTCACAGACCTTAGACAGGGACCAATCAGCTTTCAGTAGACGTTAGACAGGGACCAATCATCGTTCAGCACACCTTTGACCAAGCCCAATGAGTTAAAGAAAACAGGAAGGGTGTATAGCCCACGCCATGTACCATTACCAGAGCAGCGAAGATAAAGATAGGCCAATTAGTTGAGCTTTATAACTCTTGTAAAGAGTTCAATTCATTGCTGTCAAATGTAGTGAATTGCAATAATAAATACTGTTTGCACCCACAAGGATTGCTGTTTAGAAATGTATTTGCTGACTATTCCATGTATGTAGATAAACGACTGTTTATGTGGCAGGATTGTCTGATGAGCAGCCAGTCAAAGTGACCAGCCGGCATAGATCCTTGAGCAGCCACACGTATGTGTTTATGTGGCAGGATTGTCTGATGAGCAGCCAGTCAAAGTGACCAGCCGGCATAGATCCTTGAGCAGCCACACGTATGTGTTTTTATGTTCTTTACAAAGCCCTGAAGCAGAACTTATCTAAACATTACATCACATCCTAAATGTTGCTATGTGTTATACAATTGTGTATTATTTAGGAAAAGGTTTACTGAGTCTTTTGCGTTACAGACAAATGCATGTTCTCAAACATGATTTTAAATTATCATTATATCAAATGCATGTTCTCAAACATGATTTTATATTATCATTACATCTTGTAACTGGTTTTGTCTGTCTATAGATTGATACAGGTTGTACATCTGACTGTCTCTGTTCTGTTTTCATTTTTAGCCTAATTAGTTTGGAGTTGCATTGTCAACATGGGTGAGTTCAGTATAGTATACCCTGTGTACACACTAGTGGGCGCCATGGTCCAATGGAAAACCATGCTGCTATACTATAGATTGGAATTTCAGTGCAATGAAGAATTTTCACTAGAACAGGCAGACAGTTAGTAATAGATAGGACCTAACCTCTAAATAATGTATGAGCCATGTTCAGAGTTTGTCTTACAAACATATACTGAAGGCCTTACCTGTTTAAACACAATCCTTTCACTCCTTTTGAAAATGCTGCCTTTGTTTTTGTTGTAGTACCTTGCCACCCACTGAGTGCGCCATTTCTTCATTTGCATCCCAGATATCTGTTGGTTGCCAGTCAACCCAACTCAATTAGAACAGCATTACCCAAAGATCATAACACCACTGCTCAAATACAGAACTAAATACAAAACAGACCTTTGTTGTATTTTATTACATCATGTACCCCAAAAGGTGAATGTTTCTGAAGTGTCTGTGTGTTTCTATGCTGACAGATTAAATGTCTCCTCTAACTCAGCTCGTTTTCCTGGCTGCACAGTCTGAATGCTAAATGGTTCTATTGCTGGTCTCTATCTTAAACAGAAATGGTCAGTGGCTATCTTCAGCTCAAACGTGGACCATTAAAGTTATACCATCCCAATGCATTACTCCTAAATGAAAGGATTTGCCTGGCACAATACAAATTGTGTCAAATTAGTATGCAGAATAAAGCTTGACATATAAGAAAATGTATGTATGCTGCAATTTGCAAATTAAGTTTCTTCAAGAGAATAACTAGGACAGGGCATTTGAGAATGGTGTGTGTGGTCTTGCTTCCTGTAAATTAGCGCACTGACTGTTCTCTGTATAACCAGTCAGTCAGTCTGATATGACTGTTCTCTGTATAAGCAGTCAGTCAGTCTGATATGACTGTTCTCTGTATAAGCAGTCAGTCAGTCTGATAAGACTGTTCTCTGTATAAGCAGTCAGTCAGTCTGATATGACTGTTCTCTGTATAAGCAGTCAGTCTGATATGACTGTTCTCTGTATGAGCAGTCAGTCTGATATGACTGTTCTCTGTATGAGCAGTCAGTCTGATATGACTGTTCTCTGTATGAGCAGTCAGTCTGATATGACTGTTCTCTGTATGAGCAGTCAGTCTGATATGACTGTTCTCTGTATAAGCAGTCAGTCAGTCTGATATGACTGTTCTCTGTATGAGCAGTCAGTCTGATATGACTGTTCTCTGTATAAGCAGTCAGTCAGTCTGATATGACTGTTCTCTGTATGAGCAGTCAGTCTGATATGACTGTTCTCTGTATGAGCAGTCAGTCTGATATGACTGTTCTCTGTATAAGCAGTCAGTCAGTCTGATATGACTGTTCTCTGTATAAGCAGTCAGTCAGTCTGATATGACTGTTCTCTGTGTGAGCAGTCAGTCTTAGCACTCGGGTGCAGGGAAACAAAGACACACTCTTTGAGTGAAGGTGATGTGTGGAGAAAGGAGAGCAGTGCTGAGGGGAGGCTCTCAGGGCTCCCAGTGAGGTTAGAAGTTCATTCATATTTACAGACCCTAAGGCACCTCCCCTGTGGAAGGAGGCGGCTGATGCCTGAGCCCCCTCCCTGCAGCACACCTCCCTACAGAGCACCTCCCTACAGAGCACCTCCCAGTATCACACCTCCCTACAGAGCACCTCCCAGTATCACACCTCCCTACAGAGCACCTCCCAGTATCACACCTCCCTATAGAGCACCTCCCAGTATCACACCTCCCTACAGAGCACCTCCCAGTATCACACCTCCCTATAGATCACCTCCCTATAGATCACCTCCCTGTAGATCACCTCCCAGTATCACACCTCCCTATAGAGCACCTCCCAGTATCACACCTCCCTGCAGAGCACCTCCCTGTTACACACCTCCCTATAGAGCACCTCCCTGCAGAGCACCTCCCTGTAGAGCACCTCCCTATAGATCACCTCCCTATAGATCACCTCCCTATAGATCACCTCCCTGCAGAGCACCTCCCTATAGATCACCTCCCTGCAGAGCACCTCCCTATAGATCACCTCCCTATAGATCACCTCCCTGCAGAGCACCTCCCTATAGATCACCTCCCTATAGAGCACCTCCCAGTATCACACCTCCCTATAGAGCACCTCCCAGTATCACACCTCCCTGCAGAGCACCTCCCTATAGAGCACCTCCGTGCAGAGAACCTCCCTGCAGAGCACCTCCCTATAGAGCACCTCCGTGCAGAGAACCTCCCTGCAGAGCACCTCCCTATAGAGCACCTCCCAGTATCACACCTCCCTGCAGAGCACCTCCCTATAGAGCACCTCCGTGCAGAGAACCTCCCTGCAGAGCACCTCCCTCTAGAGCACCTCCCTGTAACACACCTCCTTGTAGGTCACCTCCCTTTAAGAGAGGGTTTTTCCTTTCTCTGTGCTTACAGAGGGTCTAGCTGAAGATTCCCCATAGAAACAGAGGTAAGGGCAAGGCGAATGAAGAAAAACACGACCTCCTTTAACACAATCTTTGCCTTCATAACAATTTAATCAAAGTTTAGATTGATGTAGATTTGTGTCTCATAGTCTTTTCCTGAACAATAGACAATATTTATTGAAGGAATTAACTTTAAACCTAAATGTAATATTGTTTTATCTGTGCATGTCTGAAGTGTTAATCCAATATGCCAATAAGCTATATAACTATTCACTGTGGTTAAACGTAATGCTTGCTGACAGGTCATCTGGCTTTCAGTTATCTTTACACACAGAACAGCTCCTCCTCAGCTGTGTTTGCAGTAGGTTCCCCCAAATGAAGGGTGAGAGTAAGCTGTGATCTTATGGGCCGTGTGAAGTGCATCACTACGGATTTCCCTCTGACTGGTTGATTCTCAGGCTGCTCTCCCTCTGGTCCTCGCAGCTCGCTAACCGCTCTCCCTCAGGTCCTCGCAGCTCGCTAACCGCCATCCGTAGTCAGGTGGGTCGGCCCTCACCAGCTGTCTGTCAGCTGTCTGTCCACATCAGCCTCCCTCCTCTCCCGGGGGCTCTACGCCCCACACCGCTCGGCTTTTCCACGCTGTGTTTGGCTGTAATTGAGGGTAAGAATCCCACACACTGCGAGCCTGGGAGCAGCAACATAGCACCCACATCACTTCCTGCTTCTCTGCATGTTTCATTAGAAGAGTCAATATTCCACCTAATTAGCCTGTTGCCTTTTGTTAGCGTTTGAGGTATTGGCAACAACTGGCTAGGAATGGGGGGGGGGGGGGGGGGGGCGGACCGCAGATGTCTGCAGTGTCTTTTCTTGCAGGCAGGGAGGAGCAGGAGGAAGAGGAGAAAGAGGGAGGCTGTGTCAGACCCTTCTTCATCAGGACACTGCCAGGAGGCCCCCCACCACCGCCATCTCACACACACACACACACACACACGCACGCACGCACACACACACACACACACACACACACACACACTCACACTCACACTCACACTCACACTGATGCACTAGCCACAGGATTGGAAGTTAAGAATAGAGAGCGTCTTGTCACATGGAAGGGCCTCCGAGGTGTCCCCCAATCTGATGGTCTTTACCCTCCTCCTCCTCCTCCTCTTCCTCTTCCTCTAGTTATTCATCTCTGAGACCAGGGAGACAGGAGTGAGCTGAGATGGTCTTTACCCTCCTCCTCCTCCTCCTCTTCCTCCACCTCTAGTTATTAAAACCTGTCTGTCTCCGAACATAGCTGTCTGTAGTAATCATAATTGTAGTTAACCAGGTAAGCCAGCTGAGAAGGGATTCTCTTTTACAGTGACGACCTCGTCCAAGTGGCAGACAGCATGACAACACACACAATGCATCCACAGTACATGTTCACAACAAATAAATAAAACATTGGCATTTGGCATAAACAATTATCAAGTTAGACTCATTATTGATAGATTCCTGTACTTGTCTATCAGATCATTAAAGACTCCTTGAGAGACAAAGCTGTTTAATTTCAATATGCGTTGCCACTCATTCCAGTCAAAAGGTGCCGGGTGCTGCAGTGAGTCGCGCCCTGCCGCCTTATTCACCTCTGGAACAATCAGACTGAGAACAGAATTAGACCGAAGATTATAAGAAGAGACTACTCTTCTTTAAAATACGCTGTAAGTAAGGTGGTGTTTTCCCTGTAAACGTCCTATATATGAATCTATACCAGTGAGCCCTCTTGTTAAGCCACTGGTCATCTGGATACTCTGTCAGATCGTCTCCGGGGCTACCATACCCATTCCACTGCGGACGGCTGAATGTCAAACATCATGGGGTACTTCATAAGGAGAGTGGTCCTACTGGTAGCAGGTCATTTTTTGTCATTATTTACAATTTTCCAAAAAGCATGCACATAGAAATAAATAGTTGACAAAAAAGCATGAAAGAGAAAAAAAGAAACAAAGCAATATTGACTGAGAAAGGTGTTGGCTGAAGCTGTATCTTATTATACATACCCTTTTTACATCACAGGATTTCAACAGACAACCCATTCACTACTAGGTTTATGATATGCAAATACTAAAGTCCCACACGATTCATACACAATAATGATCATACCTCAGTTTTGTATTTGTTTACCACCCTATTAAAAAAAATATTTTGCAAAGGGAACTAGCCATTCTTAATTACTTGTTACAATTATTACACAAGTGTGACAGAAATGCATCTACGTTTTACATTTGTACAAGTATCTAAGTATTTCCCCGTTCCTCCACACAGTAGGTAATGTATGGAACTATGAGAGAACAATACAGTATATGTAGTATATATATATATATATATATATATATATTTTTTTTTTTATGTCATCATCATCATCTTCATCCGCTTTGTCCGGGGTCGGGTTGCGGATGTAGCAGTTCAAGCAGGGCATCCCAAACTTCCCTTTCCCGGGCCACATTAACCAGCTCTGACTGGGGGATTCCAAGGCATTCCCAGGCCAGTGTGGAGATATAATCCCTCCACCTGGTCCTAGGTCTGCCCCGCGGCCTCCGCCCAGCTGGACTTGCCTGGAACACCTCCCTAGGCAGGCGGCCAGGTGGCATCCTTACTAGATGCCCGAACCACCCCAACTGGCTCCTTTCTACGCAAAGAAGCAGCGGCTCAACTGCGAGTCCCTCACGAATGGCTGAACTTCTCACCCTATCCCTAAGGGAGATGCCAGCCACCCTCCGGAGGAAACTAATTTCCGCCGCTTGTATCCGCAATCTCGTTCTTTCTTTTTATGTGTGGTTTCCAAAATAATGTACGGTCAATTATCACACCCAGAATTTTTTTTTCGTACACTCTCTCTATTTTAACATTAATGATAACAATTTTTTATTTGATTGTTGATTTGCCAATTGCCAAATATTATAAACTTTGTTTTACTTCAATTCAATGATAACTTAATATCAAACCAATTCATTCTGATTTACAATTCCGTTTCCACATATTCAGAAGCTGTAAGAGTTTAGGGCCTTTATTAATATCATTTATATGCAGTATAAACAGTTTGGGGCCTAGCACTGAACTTTGTGGAACCCCACAAGTAACCTTGAACAATCACATTCTACATTATTAATTTGTACATATTGGTATCTATCATCAAGGTAACTTCTTAGCCATGAGTGTGCAATCCCTCTAATGCCATTTCTCTCCAGTTTCTTCATAAGTAAGCCATGATCCAGAGGGTTGGTAGAAGGTCACAATGATGTGATTAGGAGCCGTGTAGCTGGGTAACGGGTTCTCTCTCTTCGCCTGTTCACGTGATGTTCTGCTGAACATAGCCTTGTAGAGTGTTGATGAACTGAATGGTGTGGTCTCTGTTTACATGATGTTATGCTGAACATAGCCTTGTAGAGTGTTGATGAACTGAATTGTGTGGTCTCTGTTTACATGATGTTATGCTGAACATAGCCTTGTAGAGTGTTGATGAACTGAATTGTGTGGTCTCTGTTTACATGATGTTATGCTGAACATAGCCTTGTAGAGTGTTGATGAACTGAATTGTGTGGTCTCAGTTTACATGATGTTATGCTGAACATAGCCTTGTAGAGTGTTGATGAACTGAATGGTGTGGTCTCTGTTTACATGATGTTATGCTGAACATAGCCTTGTAGAGTGTTGATGAACTGAATGGTGTGGTTGATATTTATTGAGCGAAACCCAAAGAACAAAGGGACAAAGGAATTAAGAGGAGGAGGGACGAAGCCCTCGCCAGATGTTGAACAGGATTTCAAAAGAAAAGGGGGAAACGGAGGGAGAGGGAGAGGGGGTTGCATAAGAAAGATGGGATGCAGCTGGACAGACTAGGACGGGTGGTGTGTGTGTGTGTGGGGGGGGGGGGGTGTCTCGGAGCGATGCATCGCCATGCCGACACGGTGAGACAAATGGATTGCGAGGCTGCTGCCGTGCTGCGGGTCAAACATTGTTGTGTTTGTCTGATGACAACTTCATGGCCCTTCCATTATTCTCTGTGAATCCTGCTCTCCTCTGTAAATCATGGATAATCAGCTGGTTTTATTCTCTGTCATGTAAAGCACGTGGAGCAGCACTTGTTGTATTAAATGACTTATACAAACAAAGATTATTATTATTATATTATTAATACCTTAATTCATTTGAATGAAAAGTGATGTTCAGGTAAACATTGTTCTCTAAAGCTTTGTATAGGTCTATATCTATAATAAGGATGATCATTTCTCAATTATTTAGATCATATTTTTATGGTATTCTGTCTATTATAAATTTCACACGGGACAAATAAAAACCAACACATGGGTGGTTAAACCAGCCATGCTACACTGTAAGATATGCAATCAAAGTTAAATAATTAGGACTGTCTATTAAATCTTTTACTATAGTTACTTAATTGACCTTCAGTGATTTAAAAAAGATACACTTTCAATTAACAAGCCTTGATTGAAAAAGGTCATTTAAAAATCCCACACATTTTCTATTAGAAATTCAATTAGATCTCAGACAGCCACCAAGAAGGGGAGGTCCCCTCCTATTCTTAACAACAGAACCCACAATGTAATAAGTCTGCCAATTAACACTTTTTATTTGATTTAGGTACATTTTACAATTTCCCTTTACAACATCAATTTGACTAGGACATAGAAACTGTCATGGGAGCAACCCCTGACTAATTAATGCTTCCCCAATCAATTTTCATTTCCAACATTAATCAACACTTAAATGTATTTCTAGGTCACAAATATCGACTAAAGGATACATTTTGTATTCTAATCTAAATGTATTAATTTGAATGACTACAGATTTCTAAACTCCAATTTAGTAATTTAAATCTTCGCATTGAAGGTCAATAAACAAATGCAAAAAATTTTTTTTTTCCGAAGATTTTAAAACAATATGAAATACAATGGTAGGGCTAACGTAACATAATTGCTGGCATGTGATTTACGGCCCGACTTGGCTTCTCATAATTTTGATCTGAAGAATCTGTACTCTGGCGATCTGACAGATATCAATCAATCGAGCAGATGAGGTCAGCTATTCTAATTCGCCCACACTGCATTCCGCTAAATGAATATTCAGCAGTTTGGTGAAGCTCCGCTGTTTATGCAAAGTGAACAGATTAATTTGCTTGCGCTATTCATTTTTTTCTCCTCCCTCAGCTAAAGCCAGTATCATGGAGACAGCGTGACCGGCATTCTACTGCAACAAAATGGAAAGGTTAACAAAACTGAACATTTGGTAGGCTTGGACCGCTTCCAATTATTCAGTGAGACATTTGTTAGCTCTGAGTTTACACTTTAGAATGGATTTAACAATGATCAAATCCCGGACAATTAGGATTAAATAACAGGATTTTTGTGCCATTCTCTGGAATTCCCCAACTTTTCTATGGGTGTTGTTAAAAAGAAAGAAATATATAAAAAAAAAATCAACGTTACATTTTCATCAGTTATACATGGTCCAAAATGTTCAAATTATTCCAAACTTTTAATTTTATAGCAATTAAAATATGCTGCTTAAAATAAAGATATAGTTTTTTATTTTAAGATTGTTCTTATAGATTACAGCATTTGTGTTTGTCCCTCAGTTTAACTCAACTGTCATGCTGCCACAGTTACCACTCTATTAAAGAGTTGACCTTTCTGATACAGGCCCTACTGTTTGGTGAATGGGCATCACCAAAGCATTTCTCATATACTGTTTGGTGAATGGACATCACCAAAGCATTTCTCATATACTGTTTGGTGAATGGACATCACCAAAGCATTTCTGATAGCATGATCCCAAAAGAAGAAAGTCTCCTCCCATCTTTCTTAATATTTTATTATCTTATGTTCAGATGGAACTAGTCAAGCTTAATGTTTCAACTCTGCTGCCATAAAATTTCACAGTAAACTATTGTATAGACAAAAATGTATTTTGATGGTGCAAAGAACAACACTAATATGAATTATGCCATGTGGTGCCATCCTATTTGCTAAGGAAGCTGGTCACTTGCAAAAAATCTTCAACCCTGTCACACTTACTATGTTACCGGGTTGAATGGTTGTTACAGGATTTAATCCCAGTCACTTAAATAGGCTGTCCCTTCAACCCTGTTATGATTTTCAATCATGTTACACTGCATTCCCCCATTACATGATAAGAGTTTTGCATTATTTTGATATTTATTAGACATGTGAGAAAGATGTGCATTTAATTATGTGTAGAATATCTGAACCCCAACTGAGTGATGCTACCACAATTGTCTGACATCTTTTCACATCATACTTAGATTGATTCAAAATGAGATATAACAGGTTTGAAATGAAGTCACGCTTTTTTCCAGAAATAGTACAACATAAAACATTTGACTTAAGGCCTTAGGTGGGAAAATGGGTTTTGTGCTATTTAAATACTAACTGTATCAAATTACATTTAGAAATGTTAAAAAATTTTCCATAAATGATTTGGCTTGAAGGAGACCAATTTCTGAGAATGACCCTTTTACTATTCGGTCTCAAATTGATGTGTACAATTTATAGATTAATCAAAATGTATATATTTATTTTCAAAATGTGTAGGCTAATATGCTATACATTCAAAGTCGAAATAGAGAATACACAGCCTACTTTTTGAGGTGTAAAAGACATCTCCGTTAATGTCCAGCAGGAGGCAGTGTTGACCAGAGACGCCGTTACACGTCTACATATAGCGAGACGACGTTTGGCCTTCAGGTTCAATTTGTACCTACAAAGATAAACTTCAAATAACGTCAAGGTCAAAGTAGATTTGCGGGTTTTAAGTTACTTTATTTTATTTTTTTTTTCTAAAATGGATACTAATGTAACATCAGACAACAGGACTTTGTCCATAATTTATCTGAGATTTATTTGTGCTGAAATTACAGACACTACTAGACTGTCTGGCAGCATAGACTACAAACTCGTTTCCGATAACCTTCATCATCTACCGATTGAAGAGTAATTTACATCTCTTTTGTTTTTGTATAAGATAAAAAATTGAATAGATTATATTTCATTTTATGTTAAATTATGATTTTCTTCCCTCACACTTTGGTCATTTTCGAATAGCAATGAATATTGATGAATGAATGAATGTTACCGTTTTAGCACCGCATGGAGATTACCTTTCACCTTACAAGGCGGTGGAAAAAAACCTGATACCATTATTGAAAGCAACATACTGAACTTGGCATATGAAATTCTATTTAAAGGTTAATTTCACCCTACCTTTTCACTTAATATTTTGCTTCAACTGTTAATTACAGTACATCTCTGCCTTAAATAACAAGGATTTTAAACGCCTTGTTTTGATTTTTCAAGCCTGGTGTTCAGCTTGGCAAATCTAGTTTGGTCATTCACAGTGGACCACAACACCCAGAAATCCTAGATAATTATGTCACAACCCTCAAGGAAATGGGGCATGTCTAACGATTGGTTGACCATGTCAGGTTGTAAACAAACCCTTGCTTGTTGTAGTTTTTTAGAAAGATAACAGTTGGAGGAGCGTGTCTATCTAATAATGTAGAGAACAATCGACACTGTTGAAACATGTCAAGTGGCTCCTTAAGAAGAGGACAAACATATTTGTTCCCATGCAGGTTTATACAGCGATCGTGATGGTACAGATTCTTCACTGAATGCAAAACTGGAAAGGTAAATTCATTTTTAGGATCGAAAATCCAAACAATACACCCTCTGATGTCATTGGGTCTGCTTTCTCAAAATTCCCTTTATCAGTTTTCGGAAAACAGAACACCATTATGACACTTCTCTCACTTGTCCAGTTGTTTATGCTAAGTGGAGAATAAGTAATTTGTTGTTGTTTTTGGGTGAAATTCCCTTTTAATCGGCATAATAATAAACAAGAGAAAAATGTGTCAATTTGTTTGTAAAATACTGCCAAATAAATAGACAAATATATAGACCTATCCACACATTTGTTAATTTAGTATTGTTGTTATTAATATTTGTATGAAATTATTATCAATAATAGTTAATCAGCCCCTCTCCTCTAACTGTCTTCTTTATTCCTCTCTTCTTCTCCTCCAGTGCCTTTGCCTCCTCTCCTTCTATGTCAGTTCTACCTCTTCATCATGACGTTTCTCCTTAACTGTTCCCATCTCTTCATCTTCCTCATTTTGCTCTTCACCCCTCTCTTCGTCCCCTCTCTCTCTCTCCCTCCCTCACCCCTTCCTCTCTCTCTCTCCCTCCCTCACCCCTCCCTCTCTCCACCCCTCACCCCTCTCTCTCTCCCTCTCTCCACCCCTCATCCCCCTCTCCATCCCTCCCAGCTGAGATTGATGGTTTTGGAGCACAGGGACCGCTCAGGTCTGGTGTTTATTTGTGGTCAGAAACCTCCCCGGTCGGTCAAGGGCCTCCAGTCTGCTCGTCAAACATCTTAATCCTCCTCTGGAAGCTTGATTTGAGTTACAGGATTTCCCGGTCGGGGCTTCAGGAGAGAGACCTCCCTGTTTGGATCAGTGGCAGCTGCTTTACTGGTATATACCTCAGCACAGAAAACCCTCTGAAAAATACAAGCAGGTATTGTAGACAGGGAGAATTGATAATGACTCCTGCCTGAGAATAATAACACTGAACTACAGAACTACATAACTAATAATAATAATAACTAGAAATACATTTCCACGAGAAAATGCGGATGTGATTGCGTTCCCACCATCAGCGACCAGGCATTGCGGGTGGCCAGCCCCCTAAAATAACCGCTGCAGCACTACTACCTCCTTGTGTGTTGGTGGACAGCGCTGAACTGAACACAAGTGTAAACTAAACGCCCACTTGGGGCTAGTTGCAACATCTGACTTCTTCCATTCATATAAATATTGTGAACTATATGTCATATGTGGTTATCTTTAAATTGCATGGGTAATTAGAAGACACATATAAGTTTAACATATACAAGTTCTGCTGGTCCGATGTCAATTAGGCTGTGAGTAACAGAGAAATGGAAAAAGTGTTGCAACCATCCCCAGTCTCCCCTACGTCCTTGTATTAGCTCAACCTTTGTTTTAAGGCTTCTGGCAATCGTATCACAAGTGGACAGAGCTGCAGACATAAAATCGGCGGTAGTCTATTGTCTTAAGTGTTCATGCTTGTTCAGTACTGATTATTTTACCATTGTATTGTTGGATTTGGCCGTTTCAATCGCGCTACGGTAACAAATTAAGGAGCTAGTTTCGCAGCAAGCAATTATTTATGGTATCTTTAAGAGTATAATTGTTAGCTACGGTGCCTTTAAGAGTATAATAGTTAGCTACACACACTTCAGCTGGCTAATGTCCACTTAAACAAATAGAATTCACATGCAGTAAGCAGCAGTATTTTGGCGTTGCAATGGAAGCGAAATGCTCAAAACTGTGAGCGTAGAAACCTTTAGTAGCACACACGGGTGGACACAGGGTTGTAGTAGGCATGTCATGCCGTTCCCTTACTTTGAGCATAATTTTTCTTTTTTCATAATTTCTTTTTTTTTTTACCATTTTAAAATTCAAACAGTGTTTTGCCAATGGTAACAACGAGTGTACACATCAAGCAAACCTCTCCAATAATGTCTTCTTTGTCAGAAAAATCCTAAAGTGTGTTCAGTGGTTGTTGATCGCAAACTCATATTTATCAAGCATTACATCATTTTGAGTTCTTGGTTTGTGCCCCCAGTGCCGCATGTGGCATTCTTTGTGATGATTTCATTAAATTAGCGTTTCCCCACTAGAAAAATCCCCACTACACCACTGGGTGGACAGTTCAGTCAAAAAAACAACTAATTTACTTTTGGGGGGAGTGGCATAGGCTAGCCAACTACTACACCATATTACAGCAAATAAAACATGATTTACTGTACCATGGCCTCAGACTTGGAGGTGCTGACTCTCATCCCGACTGCTTCACACTCAGCTGCAAACCGCTCCAGTGAATGCTGAAGGTCACAGTCTGAAGAAGCCAACAGAACCACATCATCTGCCACCAGCGAAGGGCCATTCTGTGAGGAGTTTGCATGTTCTCCCCGTGTTTGTGTGGGTTTCATCTGGGTACTACGGTTTCCTCCCACCATCAAAAAAAAAACATGCCACATCCTCCTACCTGTGCCCTGACCAGTCACAGTCAATTCACCTGGAGTCGGTCTGTGTGTCCTATGTGTGTGAGCAAGACGTAATATGTTGGGTGAGCAAGTCTGGCGCTAATTGGCTGCCGTGGTATCACTCAGACTGAGTGTTGTGTTTGATAGCTGTCGGTCCATTCGTTGTTCGTTCTGTGTAATTAATTGGCAACCAATTGGTGTGAAGCGCTTTGAGTCTCGAGAAAAGCGCTAAAAACTAAATAAAATGAATTATTATTATTATTATTTTTTTTTTTCGACAAACCCACCCTATATAGTAGAGACAGAGCTGGAGGATGATGGGGGATCAGCATCAGTCTCCCTGGCGGAGGTCACTGAGGTAGTCAAACAACTCCACAGTGGCAAAGCCCCAGGGGTTGATGAGATCCGCCCAGAAATGCTGAAGGCTCTGGGTGTTGAGGGACTGTCATGGATGACGCGTCTTATCAACATTGCGTGGAAGTCGGGGACAGTACCTAAGGAGTGGCAGACTGGGGTGGTGGTTCCCCTGTTCAAAAAGGGGGACCGGAGAGTGTGTGCCAACTACAGAGGCATCACATTACTCAGCCTCCCCGGGAAAGTATACTCCAGGGTGCTGGAAAGGAGGGTTCGACCGATAGTCGAACCTCGGATTGAGGAGGAACAATGCGGTTTCCGGCCTGGTCGTGGAACAACGGACCAGCTTTTTACCCTCGCGAGGATCTTTGAGGGGGCCTGGGAGTATGCCAATCTGGTCTACACATGTTTTGTGGATTTGGAGAAGGCGTATGATCGGGTTCCCCGGGAGATACTGTGGGAGGTGCTGCGAGAGTATGGGGTGAGGGGGTCTCTACTCAGGGCCATCCAATCTCTGTACTCCCAAAGCGAGAGCTGTGTCCGGGTCTTCGGCAGTAAGTCGGACTCGTTTCCGGTGAGGGTTGGCCTCCTCCAAGGCTGCGCTTTGTCACCTATCCTGTTTGTGGTATTCATGGACAGGATCTCACGGCGTTCAAGTATCTCGGGGTCTTGTTCTCGAGTGAGGGGAAAATGGAACGAGAGATGGGCCGGAGAATTGGAGCAGCGGGTGCGGTGTTGCAGTCGCTTTATCGCACCGTTGTGACGAAGAGAGAGCTGAGCCAGAAGGCAAAGCTCTCAATCTACCGGTCTATCTTCGTTCCTACTCTCACCTATGGTCATGAAGGGTGGGTCATGACTGAAAGAACGAGATCACGGATACAAGCGGCGGAGATGAGTTTCCTCCGGAGGGTGGCTGGCATCTCCCTTTGGGATAGGGTGAGAAGTTCAGCCATTCGTGAGGGACTCGGAGTAGAGCCGCTGCTTCTTTGCGTAGAAAGGAGCCAGTTGAGGTGGTTCGGGCATCTAGTAAGGATGCCACCTGGCCGCCTCCCTAGGGAGGTGTTCCAGGCACATCCAGCTGGGCGGAGGCCGCGGGGCAGACCTAAGACCAGGTGGAGGGATTATATCTCCACATTGGCCTGGGAACGCCTTGGAATCCCCCTGTCAGAGTTGGTTAATGTGGCCCGGGAAAGGGAAGTTTGGGATGCCCTGCTGGAACTGCTACCTCCGCGACCCGACCCCGGACAAAGCGGATGAAGATGAATAATAATAACTATTATTATTATCTGCAAAGAGCAGAGAAGCAATTCTGAGGTCCCCAAACTGGACACACTCCTCCCCCCGGCTACGCCTTGAGATTCTATCCATGAAAATCACAAGCAGAACCGGTGACAAGGGGCAGCCCTGGCGCAGTCCAACACCCACTGAAAACGTATTTGACTTTATTCCTAGTATACGGACACAACTCTCACTCAGGTCATATAGGGACCGACTGGCTCGTAGCAACGGCCCTGGTACCCCATACTCCCGCAGTACCCCCCACAGGACTCCTCAGGGGACACGGTCGTAGGCCTTCTCCAAGTCCACAAAACACATGTAGACTGGATGGGCAAACTCCCATGACCCCCTCAACAGCCCTGCAAGGGTAAAGAGCTGGTCCACTGTTTCACGACCAGGACGGAATCCGCCTTGCTCTTCCTGGATCTGAGGTTCGACAATCGGTCGGAGCCTTCTTTCCAGCACCCTGGCATAAGCTTTCCGAGGTAGGCTGAGAAGTGTGATACCCCGATAATTGGAGCACACCCTCCGGTCCCCTTTTTTAAAGTCCAAGTCTGAGGCCATGGTTCTCTGCCGGAAAACGTTGGAGTGCTCTCTCCGGGTTGGGAGTAAGTTGCTGCCCCAAGCGACGGAGTTCAAGTATCTCGGGATCTTGTTCACGAGTGAGGGAAATATGGAGCGTGAGATTAACAGGCGGATTGGTGCAGCATCAGCAGTAATGCGGGCGTTGTATCGGACTGTCGTGGTGAAGAAGGAGCTGAGCCGAAAGGCGAAGCTCGCGATTTACCAGTCGGTCTACATTCCAACCCTCACCTATGGTCATGAGCTTTGGGTAGTGACCGAAAGAATGAGATTGCGAGTACAAGAGGCTGAAATGTGTTTCCTCCGTAGAGTGGCTGGGCTCAGCCTTAGGGATAGGGTAAAGAGCTCGGTCATCCGGAGGGAGCTCGGAGTAAAGCCGCTGCTCCTTCGCGTCGAAAGGAGCCAGATGAGGTGGTTCGGGCATCTGATTAGGATGCCTCCTGGGCGCCTCCCGTTGGAGGTTTTCCGGGCACGCCCTACTGGTAGGAGACCCCGGGGTAGATCCAGAACACGATGGAGAGATTACATATCTCATCTGGCCTGGGAACGCCTCGGGATCCTCCAGGAGGAGCTGGAAAGCGTTGCTGGGGATAGGGACTTCTGGACTACCCTTCTTAGCCTGCTGCCACCGCGACCCGGCCCCGGATAAGCGGCAGAAAATGGATGGATGGATGGATTTACTGTACATGATTTTCTTTTTTTGGGAGGGGGCTGGTATTATTACCATGTCAACTTAAACATTTATAAGAAACTATGAGTTAGGCAACTGCAAGGGTAATTGAACATAAAAAGCTACACCATTGTCAACTTATTCATTATAAGTATTTATTTATGTCAATGTAATACTGTATCTGTAAAAGTGACGCCCCTGCAGCTAACGTTTACAAGGCACTCCTGCTCGCTGCTGTAATCTTTATATAGGTTACATAACTTAAACAATTTCAATGGTGTCTATCTAAAATATATTCTTATCTTACAACTTGTAGTCATGGCAAACGTTAGTTGGCTCACTAATTTATACGTTTAAGGCGACTGGTTAACAGACTTATTTGGTTTATGTGACGATACCTTTCGCATGGACATGCGCAGCGCGCAAATATTAATATTAACAACACAGGCCCAAAAAACACTTTCTCGTCAATGTAGAAGCGGCAGTTGGAGCAGTGCATTATTATGTGTACTTGTAACTTTGTGTTAGTTCATAGTGCTCCGTTTAAATGAATGGAACCAGCAACCCACTACATTATCTCTTCACATCGCACCATATCATTTTAAGTAGCATGCGACCAAAACTGTCCTCTGTACAACCCTGCGACATTAAATCAACAGTGGTCTACTGTCTTCTGTGTAAATACTTGTTTAATAGGCTACTCGTTTTACAATTTTACTAGTTTTTTGCCAGTTCGGTGTGTTATCATTTAAGCGGTATCTTCCTTTTGACAATGATGTTTTGTAACGTTGGATTTGGACGTTTCAATCCAGCTATGCCGGTTACATAAGTTTGTTTTGCAGCAAGGTAGACATAAGCTAAATGGTGCCTTTGAGACGATCATTAGCAACTCACACTTTCTGCAAGCTAACTTTGATTCACTTTGCTTTCCAATTCAAGGCACCAGAATAATTTTTTACGTTATACAAATACAACTTAACTCACATTAAGTACGCTGTGTCTTGGCAATGTTGTCCGTTTGTGGGTTTATTCCAAGTTCTGGTGGAATCTGGTGAATTAGGAGAAACTTGGTTTGATTTTAGAGCTATCGTGAGTCCATGCTACGTTGACTCGGACGCATATTGCTCCTTCATTCAAAATCCACCAGAGGGCATAATCTGTTTCCCCATTCATTTTCCATGGGTAAAATAAACGTGTAAAAAGTTAAATAAAAAAATAACTAGTGGACAGATTAATTTGCTGTGTACAAGCGTGGTCCGTGGCATTGGAATGGACATTTTGACTTTGCAATGGAAGCGAAATGATCAAAACTGCGACCGTAATTAGAGTCAGAAAAATGGGGCTTACTAATACTTGACGATAACAGTATAAGAATAACTAAAGTCACATTAAAACTGTGACTGCAGAGTGTCAGAGATATGCTGAGAGCCCTCTTTAATGGTGGAGTCAGTCTCAGGGCTTAATGGTGGAGTCCGTCTCTCTAATGGTGGAGTCAGTGTCTTATGGTGGAGTCAGTCTCTCTAATGGTGGAGTCAGTCTCTAATGGTGGAGTCAGTCTCATTAATGGTGGAGTCAGTCTCTAATGGTGGAGTCAGTCTCTGTAATGGTGGAGTCAGTCTCTGTAATGGTGGAGTCAGTGTCTTATGGTGGAGTCAGTCTCTCTAATGGTGGAGTCAGTCTCTAATGGTGGAGTCAGTCTCATTAATGGTGGAGTCAGTCTCTAATGGTGGAGTCAGTCTCTGTAATGGTGGAGTCAGAATCTAATGGTGGAGTCAGTCTCTAATGGTGGAGTCAGTCTCTGTAATGGTGGAGTCAGAATCTAATGGTGGAGTCAGTCTCAGGGCTTAATGGTGGAGTCCGTCTCTGTAATGGTGGAGTCAGTCTCAGGGCTTAATGGTGGAGTCCGTCTCTGTAATGGTGGAGTTGTAAAAAAGTTGTTCTCGTCCATCTATTAGCAGGTTTTTGCTTGTGATCTGGCTTGAATGTTGCATTTCAGCTGACTAACGTCCGTAGCTGAGCAGAGGGATAGCTAACGTTAATCTAACAAGCTAATTAACACTACCTGATCCAGCTTAAATGGTCTAATTTTAAGTCAATTGTACTTCAATATTGCATGACAAGTGTATTTAATTGAACTAGCTGGCTAACATCAGTGGTAGAGTAGAGGAGGGATAGGTTACGTTAATCTAGCAAGCTAATTAACACTGCCCTATCCAGCTGGAAGGGCATATCACATTACCTTACAATAATTTCGCAGACGCTTTTATCCAAAGGGACTTTTGGATAAAATAGTGCTTTTAACAAGAGAAGGTAAGAAAACACAAGTCGGTAGATAAGTGCATCCCTGACCTAATCACCTAGATAAGAGCTATGCAAGTGCTATATTAAACACCAGGATACAACCAGAACCATCGCAAACCTAATATAAACAATTGCTTAGTACAAACAATTACTTGCAAGTGCAAAGCAGATGCAACGTCTTCCATTCCAGAACCAAAATGGAGTTGAAACGAGTGACTCTTTAAGTTTGTATCTGTGGTGAGGGGGGGGGGGGGTATCTATGGAGGGGGAGGGGCATCCCCTTGGTGTGAGGGTGAGGGGGCATCCCTCATCCCTTTGGTGTGAGGGTGAGGGGGCATCCCCTTGGTGTGAGGGGGAGGGGGCATCCCCTTGGTGTGAGGGTGAGGGGGCATCCCCTTGGTGTGAGGGTGAGGGGGCATCCCCTTGGTGTGAGGGTGAGGGGGCATCCCCTTGGTGAGAGGGTGAGGGGGCATCCCCTTGGTGAGAGGGTGAGGGGGCATCCCCTTGGTGTGAGGGTGAGGGGGCATCCCCTTGGTGTGAGGGTGAGGATGCATCCCCTTGGTGTGAGGGTGAGGATGCATCCCCTTGGT
>JAPMUY010001568.1:155000-157500 GCA_026901105.3 Galaxias olidus | reverse complement strand
AATAATAATAATTTATTTTATTCTGACACCCAAAGTCACTTCACAGCCTCTACATAGATAACGTGACAAAAATAAACCATTAAACAGAAACAGGAGAACGGACAGAGAGCAACAACTGTTCTAACTATAAGTAGAACAAAAGGACAGCATATCAATAGAATAATAGGACCAGTTTGTAAACAGAGTTAATTAGGGTAGCCTCGGGCAAAAATATGGTGGTGGAGTTGCAAATTAGAGGAGGGAGAGAGTTCCATAGTTTAGGTGCTGCCCTAGAAAAGATACTGTAAATAACTGTAATCTGTGCTATCATGCTTTGGCAATGTGAATGTTTATTTTACCATGCCCAGAGAGAGAGAGAGAGAGAGAGACAGAGAGAGAGAGAGAGAGAGAGAGAGAGAGAGAGAGAGAGAGAGAGAGAGAGAGAGAGAGAGAGAGAGAGAGAGAGAGAGAGAGAGAGAGAGAGAGAGAGAGAGAGAGAGAGAGAGAGAGACAGAGAGAGTGAATGTTTGTTTTACCATGCCCAGAGAGAGAGAGAGAGAGAGAGAGAGAGAGAGAGAGAGAGAGAGAGAGAGAGAGAGAGAGAGAGAGAGAGAGAGAGAGAGAGAGAGAGAGAGAGAGAGAGAGAGAGAGAGAGAGAGAGACCACATGTGAACGTCTACCCGGTATACTTTGTTTTCATATTTATTTATGAATTATCTAATTAATTATCTAGCGGATCTACGATAGCCTGAAACCCTAAATATAATCATATAGCCTATCTTCTATAGCCTTAAACCGTAAATATGATCCTATAACATATCTCTTATAGCCTTAAATCCTAAATATGATCCTATAGCCTATAGCCTTAAACCCTAAATATAATCCTATAGCCTATCTCCTATAGCCTTAAGACCTAAATATAATCTCCTATAGCCTTAAACCCTAAATATGATCCTATAGCCTTAAACCCTAAATATGATCCTATAGCCTATCTCCTATAGCCTTAAGACCTATAGCCTTAAACCCTAAACATGATCCTATAGCCTGTAACTTGTTCCTTAGTGCCAGCTGTACATGCACACACTGAGTGGAACAGGAGAGACAAAGGCAGCTTGATTCATTTAGGAGAGCTTAACTTTACCGTTAGTCCATCAGCACCTCTCTCCACAGTCTGTCTGGACGCTCATTTCAGCACAAATTCAAACTCCCAACAGGAGGACGGGTGTCTCCAACAGCAGGTGCTGCACGGGCTCAAGCTGTCGCTACCACCACACACACACACACACACACACACACACACACACACACACACACACACACACACACACACACACACACACACACACACACACACACACACACACACACACACACACACTAAGACATACACACACACACACACACACACTAAGACACACACACACACACACACACACACACACACACACTAAGACACATTAGACATACACCCACACAAGGACACACAAACGCAGACAGACACACACACAAACTAACACCGATGCACACACAGACACACACACACACACCCAGCTGAGGAGTAGTCTCTGCAGGCCCCGAGGGGCCCAGGTATGGTTCTGTCTCTGCGTACCCATCCTCCTCCTCCTGGCTGCTCCTCTCTTGGGGGATTTCTCCTGTTAGTTTAGAGTGTAGCTGTGAGAGCTAGCGTCTGCCTCTCCATCTGGGCTCGACTGAACCACACTCAATGTCACACAAGAAGTTGCTGAATTATTAAGAGCTCCAGATTTTGCTGTGCAGCGCACATCTTTCCTCCATCTGCTGGAGAAGCAGCCAGTCATGGTGGAAGAGACGACGTCTAGCTTCCAGTCGCAATCTGCTGCGGATCAAAGTTTGGTGCTTTCAAACACTTCTAGTTCTGATCCAGAAGTGTTGTGTTAAGGTTCAGTGGCCTAATGTTAGTCCTGTTTTCTTGCTGCTGTTTTGAATATGGTGGTCTAGTGTTTTCATCGTGTTGAGTTTAGTGGTGTAGTGTTAGTGGTGTTTAGTGTTGAGTTTAATGTTAGTGTTAAGTTTAGTGTTAGTGGTGTTTGGTGTTCAGTTTAATGTTAGTGTTAAGTTTAGTGTTAGTGGTGTTTAGTGTTCAGTTCAGTGTTTAGTAGTGTAGTGTTCGTGTTGTTTTGTGTTGACTTTAATGTTAGTGTTTAGTTTAGTGTTGGTGGTGTTTGGTGTTCAGTTTAGTATTAGTGCTGTTTAATGTTGAGTTTAATGTTCAGTGTTTAGTTTAGTGTGAATGCTGTTTAGTGTTAGTGGTGTGTTGTATTTAGTTTAGTGTTGAGTTTAGGTCTGTAGTGTTGAGTTTAGGTCTGTAGTGTTAGTGGTGTGTTGAGTTTAGGGCTGGTGTTAGTTTAGTGTTGAGTTTAGGGCTGTAGTGTTAGTGGTGTGTTGTGTTTAGTTTAGTGTTGAGTTTAGGGCTGTAGTGTTAGTGGTGTGTTGAGTTTAGGGCTGCAGTGTTACTGATGTGTTGAGTTTAGGGCTGTAGTGT